>LOJH01000565.1:39082-59910 GCA_001685095.1 Ellobius talpinus | reverse complement strand
GGGGGGATAGCATGCCTGGGTTGGGTGCCTTGATTGCCTTAACTGATGCGAGAAGACCCAGCCTGAAAGTGGGTGAATGGTCCTCTGGGTTGGGTCCTGAAGCAACAAGCACGCAAGCATCCATTCTCTCTTCGCTCTGACTGTTCTAACTTCCTGTGCGCTGACCTCTCTTCTATGAGAGACTGGAACCTGGCGTTGGGAGCTAAAACAAGTTCCTTCTTCCATACATTCCTTTCTGTCAGGTTGTTTTTACCACAGCAGCAGACATGAGGCCCGAGCAGTAAAAGTGCAAGCCATCTGGAGGTCCAGAGGAGGAGCTGCTACTGCAGCCCTTGTTCTAAGTAACAGAAGGCAATCACTGAAAGTCTGTGCATCCAGGAGGAGTGAAACTTTGCCGTGGGGTGTGTGTGTGTGTGTGTGTGTGTGTGCGCGCGCGCTCGCGCCACGAGTAAACATCAACGACTATCAGCCTTAGCAATCTTGTTCACATCCCTGTGCTGGTATACCACAGGCCTGCCCGAATACACACTCAATGATTTACTCCCAATGCTGTGCTAAGACACCATGGCCAAGGCAACTAAAAGAAGAAAGTTATTTTGGCTTTGGTTCCAGAGGGTAAGGGTCCATGATGGTGAGCACAGACAGCAGCTGGAGCAGAAAGTTGATGGTTCAGACCTTCCAACTATAAACATGAAACAGAGACATCACGCGTCATGCACTTCTAGCTATGAACCCTGCCCAGTTGCCCAGCGATGATGTTCTTCCAGCATCTTCCAGCAAAATAGACACCTTCTAAACCTCCCCAAACAGCGCCACCAATTGGGGACCAAGAGCTCAAACGCCTGAGACTATGGGGGAGACATCGCAGATGTTAATGAATGGATGAATGAACCAAAGCACAGAACACTGAAAAGGCAGAGCTCCTGCAGTCTGTTGGGAGAGCAGGAGCAAACAGTACCCCTTTGTGAGAGTCCTCCTAAGCACTCCTCATCCATGCCACTCACATCAGTTCCCAGTCCTGGGCACACAGCTCACAGTTCCCTGCCACTTCTTTTTCTTTTTGAGATGTGCATTTGTGGCATGCACATGCATGTGTGCATGTGTGTATGCATGTGGCGTGTATATGTGTGTGGTTTGTATGTGTGCATGTTGTGCATGGATGTGGAGGCTGGGTGCTCTTCTTGGTCTCTCTCCACCTTACTCACTGAGGCAGATTCTCTCATTGATACTGGAGCTCACCTTGCATCTAGTCTGGAGGGCCAGCTTGTCCTGGGGATTCTGTCTTCACCTCTTGAGCACTAAGAACCACCATGCCCACATGGCTTTGCCCACAAGCTCTGTCCACGCCTCTCTGTCCACACATCTCTGCCCACATGTCTCTGTCCATGCATCTCTGCCCATATGTCTCTGCACACATGGCTTTGCACGCATGGCTTTGCCTGGGTTCTGAGGGTCCTCCCCCCACTATTTTTTTTTTTTTAGCAAAGATGGTAATTCCTGCTTCCTATAAAATAATTAATACAAGCTCATGTAAAAAGCACCATCATGTCAAGTGCTCTCTGGCTCACGGGACTGGAGGGCATATTAGGCTTTTCTTGATAGTGAGCTACCATTTCTAAATGACCACAATTTATATCATACTTATTATGGGAAAATATAGCAAATATTACGTAAAATGTTATTTCTAGTTCATAAAACGGATCCTTTCACAGCCTCATTTGGATGGGCCACCTGCTGTATCCTAAATTTTCCCGAGAAGATGACAAAGGTGAAAAAAGCATTTTCCTCAAAACCCAGAGATCGATGCTCACAACCTGGTCCGATATTGCCTGCCAGTGATGTGGAGCTGCCTCAAATGAGAAATGCACAATACATACATCGCATGCGGCACACTACCAGAAACTTAAAAAAAAATTATGTCATGACATTTCTTACTGTGTATGTTTTAATGTTGGGGTCAGAGGAAAACTTCTGGGAGTCAGTCTCCCCTTCTACCATGTGGGTCGCCTGGGTCAGACTCAAGTTGGTAGGCATGGCAGCAAGTGACTTTACCCACTGAACCATCTCTCCAGCCCACTCGCTTACACTTCTAAACAAAATGCACATATATGCTCATGTTCTACATGCCGAGAGCACCCCTGGAAGGTTTTGTAAAGAACCTAATGTTCCCTGGAAGAAAAATCAGGAGTATGAAGGACAGTGAAAAGGAGAGGGGGGAAGGATTTTTCATTGCTCCCGGGATTGTAGGATTTCGTATCATGTATTAAAGTAACAATTGTGAGTTCTACATCTGAAAGCAACAAGAACACAAAAACAGTGCCATGAAGGCCACGCAGCACACACGGTCTTCCTGTGCACATTAACTCAGCACACACGGTCTTCCTGTGCACATTAACGCAGCACACACGGTCTTCCTGTGCACATTAACGCAGCACACACGGTCTTCCTGTGCACATTAACTCAGCACACACGGTCTTCCTGTGCACATTAACGCAGCACACACAGCCTTTCTGTGCACATTAACGGAGCACACACTGTCTTCCTGTGCACATTGATGCAGCACACACGGTCTTCCTGTGCACATTAACGCAGCACACACGGTCTTCCTGTNTGCACATTAACTCAGCACACACGGTCTTCCTGTGCACATTAACGCAGCACACACAGCCTTTCTGTGCACATTAACGGAGCACACACTGTCTTCCTGTGCACATTGATGCAGCACACACGGTCTTCCTGTGCACATTAACGCAGCACACACGGTCTTCCTGTGCTCACTAATGCAACACATGGTCTTCCTGTGCACATTAACTCAGCACACACGGTCTTCCTGTGCACATTAACGCAGCACACACGGTCTTCCTGTGCACATTAACGCAGCACACACAGTCTTCCTGTGCTCACTAATGCAACACATGGTCTTCCTGTGCACATTAACCCTCTAAAGTACTGCGGGCTGGAGAGGAGGCTCAGTGGGCAAAAGCGTCTATTTGCCTCATGAGCCCGATGATCTGAGTTATGATTTCCAGGGCCCACAACGGAAGGAGAGAATGGACCACAACATTGTCCCTGATGCCAGCGGGACATGCAGGATGTGCACCTCAACCCGCTACAGGAGCCCGATGGCGGTGTGGAGAGTGCACAGCCTCTGCTGTCTGAAAGGCGCGAAGCGCAACTTGCTGTGCACTTAATTTGCAAGCTTTCGGTGGTCAGTCAGGCTCTGCAGCCTCCTGTAGGCTTGGGGGCATTTCTAGCTCTTTTGAGAGTCATGAGGGGATAAACACGACACTTCGGGGCAGCCCGTTTCTACTCATTTCCCCTTTGTCCCAGTGGGGATGACTTGGCATTGTATCAAGGGCTCCTCTGTCATGCTGACTGTGCCATGTGCTGGAAACAGCATCTGTGGTAGGCCACAGAGAATCTGGCGAGAGTAGCTATGGACAGGCAGAACCTTTAGGTTTCCAAAGAGTCAACTCTAACAATGTCCTTCCTTCATGCCTGCCCTTTGTTCTAAGGCACCAGGTATCAAATGCATGCGTGAGCATTTTCCACCTTCCCTACCCGTAAGTCCTAATCTTTTAAACAATCTTTTCTAACTCAATTTGATACACTATTTGTATTTTTCTGCTAGTATATTTTAAAGTAAACATCTCTTTGTCTGGGGTCCCCTTTGGTTTTCAGGATATACTAATGAGCCTTTTCCCCCACCCCAAAAGACACCCAATATCCTACTATCTATTCAACAATCCATCCTTGTGCACTTCTTCAGCCTGTTCCACTGTTCTGTATTCTAATCTAATCCAATTCCCTATGTGTGCCAGCAAAATGCAGTCTTGTGAGTACAGATTTACTATTTTATATTTAATGGTGGTAGCCCTTTATTTGAAAATGTCTTGGCTGGTCTAACCTTTCATACTTCTAGACAAATGTCAGTTACTTACCAAATTCTGAAAACAAATCCCACCGGGAATTACTTGCCTTAGATTCATAAGATACATATCCGCCAGTTCTAGCTAATTCTATCTTGAGTTATTAATGAAGGGGTAGAGCGAAAAGGATTTTAAAAAATCCCCTTTGTTGTATATGCCTGAAAACCATGCCAAGGCTGAGTGGCATCATCTGCCAGCCAAAAATAGATTCATAATACTGAATGGTGTTTTCTGCAATCTCCATAACCATAGAAACAATACTCATAGAAGAGAAACTAAAGAAACAGAAAGGAGTCGAATCATTGTCACCACACAAAAACACCAATGAGACACAGACAGAAAGAAAGAGGAACAAACGAACTCATGCAAGGCAGAAAACAGGAAAATGATAATTCTCTATCGATAATTGCTTTAGGCATAGATAGATTAAAATCCAATCACAACACATAAAGCGGCTGAACTCAGAAAGAAATATCAAGATCCAATTGCACAAGACTCACCCAGAGTCCCTGGAAGGGTATACACAAGCTAGGAGCAAAAGGAGGGGAGATGGTCCATGCAAACAGGGTCAAATCAGAGTGGAGCTGACAATACAGACTTAAGTCAGGAGCTGTCCCAGGAGAGAGATGGCATATGATGAAGGGAGCCGGGGAGATGGCTCAGTGAGTTAAGAACGCCCGTTGTGCAAGCATAAGACCTGAGTTTGAATTCCCAGCACCTATTTAAGAAGCTGGGCATGGTTGTGCCTACCTAGATAGTACTCCAGCACTCAGGGGTTAGAGATGGGTGGAACCTGAGGCTTATTGGTCATTCTATCCTAGACCAGATGGTCAGTGAGAGATCCTATCTCAAGGCAATTATATGTGTGTATACATATATGAGTATATACGTATAGATAGATTGAGAGAGAGAGAGAGAGCGAGAGCGAGCACAGAAGACATCCAATGTCTTCCTATGATCTCTGCATGCATTTGTATGGGCATGCACACCTGTACATTCACATGCATGGCCCACTACATGCACACTTTATAAATTCAGTAGGAAGATACAATAGTTACATAAGTTATCATTCTATCAGGGTGGGGTGGGGGGAGACCAGCCAAGGCTGACAAACCGAAGAGCAGATAACATCACAATGATATTTCACAATCCCATTCTGAATAATAGAACACCAATAAGAAAACAAGACTGAACAGTGAGAGCAAATGGATCTAGGAGCCGCAGACAGAACATTCCAGACACCACGGGCCACACATTCTTCTCAAGCACACGCAGAGCGTTCTTCGGAACAGATCATGTGTTGTCACAGAATAAGTCTCCTCCGACCACAGTGGGATGAAACTAAGAATCTACAGCAGGAGAAACACTGGAAGCCCACAACCACATGGAAACAAAGCAACACACTCTTAAAACACCCAGTGGGCCAAAGAAGCAATCAATAGAAACAAAACCACAACACCCCAAGACAAAGACAGCAAAGGTGGTACCGAGGGAAGCTGATAGCTGTAAATGCCTACATGAAAATGGGAGAAAGACGGATGGCCTGGAGAGATGGCTCAGTAGTTAAGAGCACTGGCTGCTCTCCCAGAAGACCCAGGTTCGATTCCCAACACCCACATGGCAGCTCACAGCTCACAACTGCCTGTAACTCCAGTCCCAGGCGATCTGAAGCCCTCTTCTGGCCTCCCCAGGCATCAGGCCCTCACAGGGTACACAGACAGACAAGCAGGCAAAACACCAAGCCACACAAAATAAATTTTACAAATGAAAGACTTCAAACTAACAACCTATCTTTACATGTCAAGGAACTAGAAAAAAAGAACAACAAAGCCCAAAGTTAGCAGAAGGAAGGCAAAAATAAGCACTAGAGGTTGGGGGTGTCTCTCAAAACCAATGGCAGGGTGCATATGGCTACAGTGGGGAGATCAGGGAGGCAGTGAACGGAGAGGAGGACAAGCTAGTTAGGTCCTGTAGGCCACAGGAGCAGCTTTTGCCTTCAAGTGTCCCAGGAAGTAAAATGGCTGCCTATTGCTGAACTGCTCAACACAGGTCCCAGAGCCAGCACTGGTGAGGAGCACCCTGGATTTTCACATCAGAGAATTTTCCACCTGCAAGAAAGGCATGTTATATCAACTTGCGTTTCCCATCCTCCACCTCCGAGTCCAGTCCCCACGGGCTCTCTTCTGTGTTGCCTCCTATTCTCAACTGTGTGTAGTGTCTGCTCACATGTGCATGCCTGTGCATGTGTGTGTGCTTGCCTGTGCATGCATGTGTGCGAGTGATCGCCTGTACATGCATGTGTGTGTGTTTGCCTGTGCATGCATGTGCATGTTTTTGCCTGTGCATATGTGTGTGCACGTACGCGCTTGCCTGTGCATACATGTGTTAGTCAGAGTTTGGTGTCTGTCTTCCTTTCTCATCCATTCATCTTTTTTTTTTAAATTGAGACAGGGTCTTTCACGGAGCCAGGAGTTCACTGATTCATCTAGTCTGCAAGTCTCGGGAATCTATTCATCTCCCCTGAACTCTGGAGTTACAGGCACTGCCACGTGCTGCCACGCCCCACTTTTACAAGAGTGCCAGGGGTCTGAACTCAGGCCACATAGTCCACACAGGCAGGTCCATGGCAAGCGTTTCACTCTTTACAGAGCCATGTCCCCAGTCCTCCCTCCCTCCCATTGACTGCCAGCACTTTCTCTGCTCCTGGAACTGGGGATACAGTTTGGAGAGGTTAGTGCAAAGGTTCAAAAATGGAGAGACTTTCAGGGTTGTGGCAAGGAACTCCCTGAGGGCACAAGTCACAAGCCCGCAAAGCCAGCCCAGTGAGGGAAGGGAGGTAAGGGCAGGGTGAGGTCCTGGGAGTGAGTGACTGTGGGAGGAGGGGCAGCTGTTTCTGCTACATTTTACAAAAGGGCCAAAGGATCTAGACACTGGGGAGTCTGCAGGGAGGGCCTGCTTTTCCCCGGAGCAAGGGCAATTTAGGGATGGGGAAACAGAAAAGTCTTCTGGGACTTCCTTTGTGCTAGGGGTGGAGGGGAAAAGATAGTGATAGGTGTTGCAGAGAATACTTAGTCAGCCAAGGCGTCCCCCCTGGGCTCAGCGGCCTGCCCAGGAAGTGGAGTGTAGCAGGGGAGCCTGGAGCCATGGGGGGTGGGGGTGGATAAGAAGGGAAACTTATAGGGGAGAAATGGAAAGTTACAATGTGTTCCGGAGGTAATGAGAACTCTAACTTGTACTGGAGGGACAGGGACAGGACGGAAGCTGTCCTTAGAAGGCAGGTCTAGCAGGGTACGCAGTGAATGGCAGAAGAGGCAGCTCAGGACTCCACATCGGCTGGTGAGGGCAGGCAGTGGGAGACTACCAAAGTAGCTGGTTAGAGCCGCCCCACCACCAGTCCGGGGTCTGCCGTGGGGGGCAGACACGAGGGGACGTTAAAATGCACATTTTTCCAAGGCAGCAACAGTAAGGGAGAGAACAGAATAACTCCCAGACAAACTTCTCCGGCAGGAAGCCCCAAGCTGCATGCATCCTACAGACTCCCTAATTTTAGAAAGCAGGCTGGAATTTATCTGACCAAAATAAACCTGGTCCCAAATATTTACTTTGGTCAATATTTTGAGTTGCGCAGATAAGAAGATAAACATAAGCCCGGGATGTCATAGCTGCTGCCTGCTAGGGGTCATTTCTTAGGATGCCTTCTTTCTTGGACATCCTCCCCACCAAGGCTGGTAGCGACAGAATGAAGTGGAGGTAAAGTTGGCACATAGCCAGTCTCTCGATGGTCTACCGCTTCTGGACCTCACAACCCTCTCAATTTCCTTTACATGGGTAAACAGCTCTAATCATGGGGCAGTGACCAAAACAGACAGAGGAGTACATGGCGGGCCTAGAGAAATGTATTTTTATCATACAAACAGCACACGCGGTACCTACCTCTCTTCTCTGAAGGCCAAATTACAAAATAGCCTTACTTTGGATTTTTATCAAATTCTTACCTCAATAATTTAAAACAAACAGCAACAGCAAACCCCATAAACCACCAACCAAATAAACCCAAAACAGAACAGATAGTTTGAATAGCTAAAGAAACTCTGGAGGGCAGGGAGGGGCCTTGGTGGGAAGAGTGCCTGTGGGGCTCAGACCCCAGCACTCCTGTGAGAGCACACAGTGCCTAGGTATGTATACTCCTCAGCCCAGACTGGAGAGCAGGGGCAGGAGGAGGCTCCTGGGGGCTCTGTGGCCAGGCAGTCTAGACAACATGGTGAGCTCCAGAGCCAGGGAGAGACCCTGTCTCAAAACTAAGATGAGGAGGCCTACAGCTGACCATCTCTGGCCTTCCTGGGAGGGTGTAACAGTTCTGTGTGGCTAAGGTCTCCACCTCCAGGCACAGTCAGTGTCCTTTCTCCAAAAGTTTTTGCTTTGTTTTTGTTTTTCGAGACAGGGTTTCTGTGTAACTTTGGAGCCTGTCCTGGAACTAGCTCTTGTAGACCAGGCTGGCCTTGAACTCACAGAGATCCGCCCGCCTCTGCCTCCAGTGCAGGGATTAAAGGTGCGAGCCTGAAACAGGGGAGCTGCTGCTTGTAACCTTTGGTTCCATGTGGAGCCTCACCCTTCAGGAGCACACACAGGTGTTTCAGACCAGCTTAGCAGATGTCAAATGGGTAGCTTGTGTTTTCCCTTCCAGACACCAGTTTTCTGATAGCCTGCATGGGCGATTCAATGCTTTTGGGCACAGCATGGGCTTACAAGCATGGTGTTTTGTTTTTAAAAAGAAAATAGATCAACAGGCAGCAAGGCATAGCAGTTTAGCAATTCACATGGAATGAGCAAGTCAGAATGTCACCTTTGAGGGCTTTCAGTTTTTAATTGTCCAGTTCAAATTTCTATGAGTATGACCCCCCCCCCGGGTTCCTCTGTGTGATCCTGGCTGTCCTGGAACTCACTCTGTAGACCAGTCTGGCCTAGAACTCAGATCGACCTGCCTCTGCCTAGGCGTGTGCCACCACCTCCTGGCTATGAGTAGGACTTTTAAAGAGATAATTTAAAGAATTTATAAAGGTATTTGCTCTTTAACATGAATTTTCTAAGACACAGTAATTTTACAAATGGGGAAAAAAAATTAACAAATGACCCTGAGAAACCTCTCTAGATGAAATCACATAAAGCTCATCTTTCAAAATAGCTTCCACACTTTGGGGACTGAACATGGAATGAGAAATGACACGTGGTTCTTCCTACACAGCGCTCCACTCTGCCGAGATCAGGTATTTAAGATATACTTGAACCGGTTGGGGCGGCAGCTCTCTGGAAGTCTTCAAGCCATTTTCAGGGGTTCCCCAAAGGACTCAAGGCTCTTCTAGCTGACTGCTTAAACGTCATTCCCAAGAACAAGCACATCCTGTATTTTTGCCTGCACCCCCTCAGTTGACCACCAGAGCCTGGTTGTTTCCAGCGCTCAGCAGGCTCCCAGTACAACCATGGCTCCTGCATCCCTGAGCCTTGCAGCAGCCTGATGACAAGTCTCCCCTCCCCAACTCTTGCAGAGTGATTTTTCTGAAACCCGGCTGTGGCTGGCTGCCTTCCTGTTCACAGCTCCTCGGGTGGTTTTCCATGGCTCTGAGCTGTTGTAATGTTGTACAAGACGAGGCAACCGAGGTTTGGAAGGATGCTTGGTGAGCTCAGCCTTCAGCAACCTCATGATGGAAATGACAGCAGTACTGATGGCTGCCAGGTCTGCAGGCTGAGCATGGGATCAGAAGGAAATCCCCAGAGAGAACAGAGTCTGCCAGACAGGGGCAGGCCTCTGCTGTGAGTGGGCCACGCACACACACCTCTCGTCTGGAACCTGGAATACCATCTTCCACCAAGAGCGTGTGATAACGAGGGACAGGTGCTCCCTGCGGACCCTAAGGCTGATGAGGAGCTCAACAAAGCCGCGTGCAAGGAGGAGTTGGATCATCTACTTCAAGGCTCATGTGGCACCTGTTATGAGGAGGCCTGCTGGTTCCTTTAATGAAGTAACATCCTCCTTCTACCATGACAGGAGAAGCAGTCACACAAGACTGAGCAGCTGGAGCTCTGAACCACTTACCTTCCCTTAGGGAATCTCACAGTCGCTGCTGCTCCAGCTTCCCGAGGCCCAGGGAACCGCTTCCCAGACCAGTGGGGTTCTATAGAGAGACCAACACCACTTTGGCATCCTACACCACGGGACTTCACTGGGAGGACAGCATTTGGGACTGAAACCCTGACAGTAGTAGCTCCCAGGGAATCAGATACAGTGGTCTCAGCTAGCTCCTCCCTTAAGCTGAGGTCCTCACCCCCATGACCTGGTATGAAGTTTTCAGAGACCCATGACCCTGCAGAAGCGAGGGCTACCACTGTAGGGCCGAAGAGGAAACCACAAGTTGTATATCTTGTTCCAGGATGTGGGAAAGTGTTAAGGACCACCTTCCTGTAGGCCAGCTGTTCCCGTACCAAAAGGGTGAGACGTCAAGACATCAAATAAGGCAGTGGTGCCACAGAATAGAGATGGGCGGTGGGAAGGTGTTGATGGTGGTTCAGGGGAGAGGATGAGACCAGAAGGGGCAGAGCTACTAGCTCGCTCTAACACTTAGGAGTGCTCACCAGACTAGATCATTTGCCCTATTCCATAGTCGGAGGAATGCAGCACATAAGCTCCCCAAGTTCTGAAAAGCTCGGCAGTGATGGGGTGAAGGGGCTAAAGGGATGACGGGGTGAAGGGGAGGTCATATGGGTACACCCAGTGCTTTTCTTCCCTAATAAAAGGTCTTCACCCTCCTCCTCTGCTTTTTGAGACAGGGTTTTAGTGTGTGTAGCTCACGTTGGCCTGGGCTCACAGCCACTACACCTGGAATTCTTTCCTTCTTCCTCTTCCTTCTCCCCCATCTCTTCTCCCTCTGCCTTCTCTCTTCCTCCTGCTCTCACTTGTTCATTATTCTCTCTCTACCTCCCTTCCTCTCAAGACGCACTGGCTTCAAACTCATGATCCTCCTGTCTCAGTTTACTGTCTCTGTGCGTAGCACCATTCCCAGCTCGAAATGCCACCCTTGAAGAACATGCTTCCGAAGAGAAAAGTCTTTGGTGTCTGACTGCTCACCACAGCCCCCCGTGGGAGAGGGTAAGGGAGCCCCATGTCTTCTGCAGGGCCCCTGAAGGATATATTCAGCACCCATAGGAACTCATCAGGCAGGTGCTCCGGAACCCAGGGAAATGAAGTCAAAACAGGAAGCAACCCTACTTGTCAATGAGCTGGAGATGGGGGTGCCCATGCTAAAGAGCCAGAGCAGGCATGCACAGCCCTGTTTCCACTGTGGACAGCTGTCCCCCCAGTACTCAGCCTCCTGAGACCCAGCATAGGCCAGGAGCAGCCAATTGACTGAATGGAAGTGCTGTCTGGTGACCAATGGCAACATGCCAGGCCCGCATAGCCCTGAGACTGGGTACCAGTCATAGCCCCAAGACTCAATCAGATATCACGAATCCCTGCTTTCTGTGTTAACACTGTTATGCTACAGTTCCTGAGAAACCTAGGAATGTGACAGTCATTTGATTGGCGATCTCTGGATGGTGGGACTCTCCTGAACACTAAGCACAACGCACACAGGTTCTCTGAGGAAGCAAAGGTCAAAAGAGGAAGTAAGAGAGCAGAATGACAGCAGGAAGGCCAGAAGCCAGACTGCTGGCGGCCTCCAGAAACTAGGGGAGGAACGGATGCTCTCCCCGGAGGCCCCAGGGGGAACCAGTCCATAACACCTCATCCTTAACCTAGTGGGAGTATTTGAATTTTGACCTCCAAAACTAAAGGAGAATAAATCTGTGTTGCTTTAAGCAGAGTGTGTCATTTGTATTTTTCTTCTCTCTCTCTCTCTTCTCTCTTTTTTTCAAGTAGCCAGAGGAAACATAAGCCCCCAAGGCAGAGAGTTGTCTGTACCGCCTTAACTCCCATCTTTAAATTAGCTTTCTCTCTGGGCCCTGATTGCTCTGATCAGTTCCTCTGTGGCTCTTGGGCACTTGGCTCACACAAACCAGCTAGACCCCCATCCTGATCTCCCACAGGGCCCCACAGAGCACCGCTCTTTAACCAAGAGGGCCCCACAAACACACTCCACTCTCCCGAGGCAGGGCACCCTAGGCCTCTTTCCATCCCTTCTTCCTCAGCTGCAGGCTTGGATGACTGACTCTTCAGCTCTCCACAGCCTCCCAATCCTTCAGCTTCTTCAGGACCTGGTTCCAGATCAGAAAACACATAGTGTCCTTAAATGATCCCTCCTGCAAGTGGCCCCCAACACTTGCCACGCTGGTTTCCTAGTCTAGTTTCTACTTCACACGTCACTTTTAAAATAAAGATAGGGGTGAGAATGTATTCAGAGACTCTGTCCCGTCATGTGCTATCAACTCAAGGCAAAGTTCCAACGCTGTTTTCCCAGAGAGGGAGAGTATTCGGCAGATGCTGGAAGACACGGGTCCCCTAAATACCTCCAAGGATGACAGGCCTGCTATGCGGAAGAACAGACTTCAAATGTTTAAAACATCACCAGGTAACCTTTTAAAAACAGTAACCTCCAAGAACACTTGTGTCAAACACTAAACCCTGAGAGGAGCTGCTGCGTGTGCTGTCCAGGAAGGGCAGCTGGGCCTGATCCATTCAAGCCACGAGGGATTTGCAGAGCTGTGTGAAGACCATCGGCAGGACACTGAATCTATTACTGATAACACATTTCATCATTTGAATGATGAATAATCCCACAGCCACAAATTCTATTACAGTTCAAGGCCCCCACTCTGTCCGTGGGGACACATGTCAGTAGTATATGCTGAAGAGGCAGAGGCAGGAGGATCACAATTACAGGTCCTTCCTGGTCCCACAGATCCTGGGGTGCTCAACTCTCAACATTGGATGGGACCTGATTCCTCGGTAGGATATCAAATTCAAACAAAGTATAAAATCCTCCCACAAGAAAAGAATACGACTCCTATGAATCATTGAAGCCAATCAAAGTCTTGATATTAAATCAAGAGAAGGAGATAGGAGCCATTGGGAAGACTGATGAATAGGAATATGGAAAGTGAGTGGAAGGAGATGGAGCACCTTAGACACACCCATCCAGATGGCAACATGTGACAGATAACCTCTGGAGGTTAGAGGTTCCAAGAGATTCACTGAATTCTGGAAACCCTGGGGGGAATAGCTCGCACAAAGCCACGAGGATCCCGGCTTGCCTGAACTGGACAATAATGGGGTCTTTCAAAACGGGCAAAGGCCTTAGCTCAGTTAGACATGCTATAGGGTTGGTCTCAGTCAGTGTTCTATTTTATCTATTCATTTATTTTTGGTTTTTCGGTACAGGGTTTCTTTGTAGCTTTGGAGCCTGTTCTGAAACTCACTATGTAGACCAGGCTGGCCTCGAACTCACAGAGACCCACCTGTCTGCCTCCAAGTGCTGGGATTAAAGGGCTGCACCACTACTGACCAGCGATCAGTGTTCTATAGCTATGAAGAGACACCATGACCACGGCAGCTCTTATAAAAAGAAAGCATGTAATTGGGGCTTGTTTACAGTTTCAGAGGTTTAATTCATGATCATCATGGTGGGGAGCATGGCCGCATGCAGGCAAACATGGTAGCTGAGAGTACTCTATTCAGATCCAAAGGCAGCAGGGAAGAGAGTGCCACTGGGCCTGGCTTGGGCTTTTGAAACCTCAAAGCCCAGCCCCAGTGTCACACTTCCTTCAGCAAGGCCACGCCTATTCTAACAAGGTCACACCTCCTAATCCCTCTCAAGTAGTGCTACTCCCTGATGACTAAGCATTCAAATATATGAGCCTGTGGGGGCCATTCTTATTAAAACCATCATGGAGTCACAGTCACGTTGGGTAGGAAGGGAAGGGGCTCTTAAGACATCAGACTTTGACATTTCCTGATGCCAGGTGGATTCCTTAAAGAGTTCTATAATAAAGGTACAGGAGAATGAGGTGGCTTAAATCCAGGCACTGAAGACGGTTCCCTTAGTCCATCATGCCACGGAGTACACTAAGCAAGCTCCCCTGGATCACCCCCACGCCTCTCTATCCCCCCTACTCCTTACTCCTTAGCTTCTGAACCTGGAAATGCTTTCCTGAAACCCTCAGCCCATACACACCGTTCTCAATTCCTAACTGCCCTGGGCTCACCTGGATATTTTCTGGACATCTGCTGCTAAGCACAACAGCATGCCCATCATCGTGTGTTATTCAACACCACAACCAGGATGCCTGGAACTTCCGTGAAGGTTGGTGGGTTAAAGAAAGGAGGCTGTGTTGCTTACAGTTGCCTCTGACTGAGGGCAGGAACCTGTCAGACCCCTCAGAAAGCTGTAACCCAGAATCTGATGACTCAACATACTGTACTAAATGGAAACATTTATTGGTGAAGCTGTTTGGTAGTCTGTGGTCTGCTACTCCAGGGTGGGGGCTACGTTCCAATTTAGATGACATCAACTTTGTAAGGTCTAAACTTATTCATCTATGTGGGGATATAATTTAGGACAAGTTATCAGTAGTCAATTTTCTAAATAATTACAATGAAAGTATCTAACCCTTTAGGGAAATGATGCGCCATAATTATTAAATAGTACATACAAATGCTTTCTTACTTTTACAAACCCAGGGGAAAATTCACTCTGAATTAACAGTATTATTCACGTCTTGCTGAGCTCTATCTTCGGAGTTAAAGAAACAAGGCACTGGGTTGGAGAGATGCCTCAGCAGGTAAAGTTCTTGGTGTACAAGAGTGTGGAGCCCCCAGCACCCACAGGAATATTTGGTGGGCATGGCAACCTGTGATCCTAGCCCTTGAGAAGTGGAGACTTGGGATCCCTGGAGCATGAGGGTCAGCCAGTCTTGGTGTGCCAGCAAGCTCTGGGTACAAGTGAGAGAGCCTGCCTTGGCATACAAGATGGAGAGTCATGGAGGAACATAGCTCATGTCAGCCTATGGACTCCACACACACATGCACATTCTCACACGCAATACACAGTGTGGCTACATATACACAAGATGTACACAAGCATGCACATACACAGTGTACCTACACACGTGTGCTCACACACATACTCACGCACGCGCGCGCACACGCGCGCACACACACACACACACAGTATGGCACATGTGCATGCGTACACACGGTGGTATTCCTGTGCAGCAGAGAGTTAGAAGACACCTCAGTGTCACCAAACTAAGGCAGGACACACAGTGCCGAGGCTTTCTCTCAGCCTCTGGGTCTCTAACACGATTCTCTCAGGAACAAGCTGCCCTCCCTCCTTCCCATGAAGAGGTCTGTGCCTAACAAGGTGGTTTGTGGGATGTACTCAGCATATGATAAAGTGCTGAGTCTATTTCCTAGGTGAAATAGACTCAAAGCGTCAAAGCACCACACGTCAGGTGATTTGAATTTACCATCTCCCAGTTCTGAGGACCAGGTGTCTGCTGCCAGGCTGGTGGGGCCAGTGCCTTTTTCTGGCCTCTGCTAGCTTCTGCTGTTTATCTGTGAGACTGACCCGTGTCCCCTGCCTAACAGACACCATTCCAATCCCAGCTTCTGTCTTCTCCCCATGACTCTGCCTTTGCTTACTTCAGGTTCTCTTCTTCTAAGGACAAGTGTCACACAAATAAAGGCTGTGCTCTTCCCATTTGACCTTTCCTTAGCCGCTTAAATCTACAATGACCCTATTTTCAAATGAGGTCATCTTAAGCAACGCTGGGGGGCTAGTACTTCGGCATAGATTTCTGCAGGCCATAACTCAACTCACAAGCACGGAGTAAATGGGCCACTTGAAACCCTACTAGGAAGTATCAGCTTAGGTAACTCAGGCTAACCTACCTACTGGAAATGAGAAAATATGGAAAACTATTTTAAAAACATTCCTGGGGCTTCCTGAGACGGCGTAGTGGTGCCTCCCACCAAGCCTGATGGCCTGAGCTCAGTTCCAAGGACACGCATGGTGGAAGGAGAGAACTGGCTGCTGCGAGTTGTCCTTTGATCTCAACAAGGCCGTGACACACGCACACCCCTCCCCCACACAAATAATATATGTTAAAAGATTCTTCCTCGAAGATATGGCAAATTAGCAGTTGGTAAAGAATAATGGAACCAAAATGCAAGAGAAATCCAGAGAGGTGCGTGGCACTGGGTGATGCTGTTTTCTTAGGAATGTCTGCCACTTCTGGAAAAGGAGGCTAACAGTAATGCTTTGGACATCTTGTGGAACTGGGCAAACCACAACCAAAGCCTCCTTTCCAGATGACCATCCACTAAGCAGGCTGCTTCTCACGGGCATAGTAGCCCCCTGAACCCCTGATTCCAGATTGCAGGGACAGATTTCCCTGAAGAAGGGCATCATCAACCCAGGGTTCTGGTTATTTCTATAAAGTATTATCTATGATGTCTTCCACTTAACCAAGAATAACCAAGACTATGTAAATATATGCCGAGTATAGCCACGAGCAATAAAAACAGCATTTAAGGGAGCAGCATTTAATGTAAATATTAACAGGGAATTTTTAAAAAATTACACTCAGGGCTGCAGAAGCTGCTCAGTGGGTAACGTGCTTGCTGGGCAAGGATGAGGTTCTGAGTTTGGATCCCAGCACCTGTGTAAAGCCAGGGGTGTGGCACACAGCTGTAACAGAATCGCTGGAGGTAGGGGTGGAGGCAGGAGGATCTGGGGCTCACTGGTAGCCAGTCTAGCTGAAATAGTTAGTCCCAGGTTCGGTGAGAGACCCTGCCTCACACAACGTACAGGCAAACATGGAGAAGCAAGTGAACAAGACATTTCAAACATCAATCCCCAGCTCCTACACTGCCCCGCACAGGTGAACAGCATGCGTGCATATACTCACACACATAAATACAATTTTTAAAAGACATTGTACTTAAGAGAATTCAAAGAAGTAAAAGATAGTTTCCAGGGAAACCAGAAACAGAACAAGCTAAAAGAACAAGTAGAAACTGTAGATGGGAAAAAAAAAGAAAAAAAACCCCTAAAACCAAGGATTCAGCACTTGAAATTCAGTGAGAAAGAGCAAATCAGGGAACTCGCTGAGAAATCAAAAGGAGAATCTATTTCAAACTCAGCCACTGAAGGGTAGAAAACAGAGGAACTGGGAAGATATATAGGGAAACAGCTGGAAAGGCACCGAGCATTGGGAAGGTGGAGGCTGGAGGATCATGAGTTCAAGGCCAGTCTGGTCTACATGAGACCCGCCTTAGACAGACAGACAGACGACGGACAGATAGAGGGGGATATAGAGGGAAGACTAACAGGCCTGTGACTCTACTACAAAGATAAAGAGGCAAGAGGTCAGAACAGACGGACGGCGGGAAGGCCAGTGTGATGGCTCAGGAGGGGGAGGTGCTTGCTGCTCTCCGAGCCTGACTAAGCTTCATACCCAGGACCCTCACGGGGTAAGGCAGAACTGACTCCCGCCAGCTGTGCTCTGAGCTCCACAGACATGCATGCATGTGTGCACACATACAATAAATGCAATTATAAAAAAGAAGGGAAACAGCAACCAAGAATGTTTTAAAACAAGAATACGATTAAGCACAGCTTTACACCTTAAATGCACAGGCCCCTGTGGACTAGCTGACAATGAGGCAGTACCCAGGAAAATACTCAAAAACAAAGAGAAAAGCCTTAGAAGCAGCAGGGGAGGGCGGCTTGGGTTATTTCCAAAGAAGTAACAGTAAGATTGACGATTTCTTTTTTCTGTCGCCTGGAACTCACTCTGGAGACCAGGATGGCCTATGAACTTGGGAGACCCACCAGTCTCTGCCTCCTGAGTGCACCACCACACTTGGCACAGCAATCACTTCTTGAATGAATGCATGACATGCCAGTAGACGGGAAAGAAAACAGCATCGATGTTACATAACTCTTTCCAAAGAAATAGCAGCCATCTTGTACACGCCCTTCCAGAAATCAGGAACAAATTCACTTTCTGAGTCCAATCAAACCAGGCCCCAAACCCATGGGTTCACGCCATCACACTCAAAGAAAGGAGGAAAACCAAATGACCACATTCACAGGTTCAGAGAGAAAAAATGTGGTAAACGCCAACAGCCATCTATGGCCGACTCCTGGCAAAGGAGGACTAGATAGAATCTTCTGGAATCTGATAAGTAACTATAAATATCTATAGCACCCACCATCCTCTGCTGAAACACTGACGCTTCCTGCTGAGACCAAGGACAAGAAAAGGAAGCTGTCACTGCCTGGATGAAGCATCAGTTGGTGCGAGCGCTCTAAGAAATGTGTGTGAGGGGCTCGTTCAGATGTTTGATGTTGCATACTGATGATCTAAGAGAATCTGCACATACATACACTTAGCTGGGAGACAGAAGGTTAGTTTAACAAATAATAAACATGCAGGGCTGAGGAGATGGTTTGGTGGGTAAGGGCGCTTGCTGTGCAAGCAAAGGACCTGAGTTCAAATCCCCAGCATGTGTATAAAAAGCTGGTGTGGCCACACTAATAAGCCCACACTGGGGTGCAGGATGGAGGGTAAAGGGTAGTAGGATCACCAGGACTTGCTGCTGCCAGCCTAGGCCCAGGTTCCCTTAATGAAGGGAACAAGGCAGAGAGTGATAGAGCAAGGCACACACATGTAAACACACACTCATGCATATACCATATACACACATATACCACATACATATACCACAAACACACGTAAACCACACATACATATGCTACATACACAGTTATACTACATACACATGTATAACACACACACACACGTACCACATACACACTGCCCCCATATATAAGAGAAAAGAAAGCATTTAGAAAAGGGAAGATACTCAAAGTTGTAACATATGCTAACATCAAAAATATAAAATGTAAGAGTAAACCAAAGATGTTAGACTTCTCCATAGATAAATTCCAAATGTTATCTGCAGGAATTTTAAGTCTATAAACACATGGAAGAATATATCATGTTTGTGAATGTCAAGGTTCAATATTATAAAGAATATTTACAAATTGATCTATGACAGATTCAATGTTATTTCAGTGAGAACCAGAGCAAGTCTTGTTCACTTTCCGGAGACTGGGCAGTCAAACTGACTCATGCAGAAATGCAAATGATGGCAAGACATCTGTCCCAGTGGGTACTGGAGCGGGTACTGGAGCTTGCAGCCCAGCAGCAGCCTCAAACAAACAAACAAACAAACAAACACACCAAACAAACAGATGATGCAGAGATGCAGATGGCCGAAAGACATTTGTCCCAGGGATTACTGGAACTTGCTGTCCAGCAGCAGCAGCCTTAAGACACAAACAGAAAAAGGCGACTTGGTCCAAAGAACTAACAAATCAAGCAACAGAATAAAAAGTTCAGAAAATGCCTGGAGTACCAAGATGTTCAGAGAAGAGACCCTGGGCTGGGCTCCTAGAGAGCATCCTTCTGCTTTGTGTACTTTGGGTAAGGCTCATCATCCATTGAAGATCACAGTTTCCTCATCTATAAAGCACCTGGGCCAGGTCATCAAAATTCAAGTTTGAAATCAGAATTAAGGCCTGGCGAGATGGCTCAATGGTTAAGAGCACTGGCTGCTCTTCCAGAGGTCCTGAGTTCAATTCCCAGCAACCACATGGTGGCTCACGGACATCTGTGATGAAATCTGGTGCCCTCTTCAGACATGCAGGAAAAACACTGTATACATAATAAATAAATAAACCTTTTTAAAAAAAGTATTTGGACATCCGATTTTAAAAAAAAGAAATCAGAATTAAGTAACTTAAACATCTCCAATTTGCAGAGTTTCTAGTTCCTACCTTTACCCACAAACAAGATAACTTTCCCATGAAACCAAACGTCATTTTGTGGGGGGTGAGGGTCGGTACAAAATCTGGGATTCTGGACCTGTGTCCTTATAGTCCCAAATAGTCCAGGCAGCCTAGGGTATAGGCTGCTAAGGTTTGTTTTGATCGCCCACTTAGAAGGCATAGAAGCCAAGCATGGTGATGTGGGGCTCTATGCCAGCACTTGGTGGGTCTCTGTGAGTTCAAGGCTAGTCTGGTCCACATAGCAGGTTCCAGGCCAGTTGGGACTACATAGTAAGACCCTGTCTCCAAAAAAAAGGGGGTAAAAGGGTACATACTATAACACAGTAGATGTTAGATAGACCTAGGTTTAAAATACTATTTTTTCATTTATATGTACTTTTTTTTTCCTTTTTTAGTTTTTAAAGACAGGGTTTCTCCATGTAGCCCTGGTTGTCCTGGAACTCACTCTGTAGTACGTAGTCGCCTGCGCCACCACCACACGGCTGGTTTTTTTTCTTTTTATGTAGGGTCTCATGCAACCTTGGCCTAGGACTTCATATATCCATTAGACTGCCCTTGATTTTCGGATTCTCCTGTCTTCATCTTTCGAATGCTAGGATGATGGGCATGACCCTGCACTCTGTGCTCATTTACATGTTTGTGAAGTTTCTGACTAAACCATGCATGGAGCCTTGGGGCCATACCTGTGAGAGGAAAGTCATGAAGATGAGTACAAGTCCTGTCTATAAAGCGCTCAGGGAGGCTGGCTCAGACAAGTATTTAGTAAGTAGAACCTACTAAGACCAGCATAGCAGAGCCAGCGGCTGGGCTATGGTGCCACTGAAGACAAGAGGGGACAGTAACCAACTAGATTGTCAGCCATCATCTGGTGACTAATGGGTGACTGATGGTCAGTGAGCATCTGTGGGATTGGGACAGTGTTAATTCACTGACGAGATCCTCTTACTTCGTGGGAGACTTCCTTCCCAACAGTAACTAAATACCTAACACATTTCTGCACTATTACTAGAGAGACCATGTGCATATCACCTCCCTCTACACACACACA
>LOJH01000565.1:27940-39030 GCA_001685095.1 Ellobius talpinus | reverse complement strand
CACACACACACACACACACACACACACACACACACACACACACAGAGTTTAACATTCTTTTTCACAAATACGCAGCAACACTTCCTCTTTCGCTAGGGGAGCCTTACAACCCTGGCTAATACTTAGTTGCCTTCCTGGGCCTGGTTCTCACACAAAGACTCCGTAGTTCATTACTGCGTATAAAGAAATGGTCTTACCGTCAACCAAAGTCGAGGTTCTCCATCCAAACCCTATCACAGATTTGTGATTTGGGCCTGACAGGGCCTGCATGGAAGGTAGGGAGCCAGACTGACAACTGCAGGGAGGGCCTGGCTTCGTGTCTATGGGTTCTCCGCCAATCACACACTCCCTCACTTCTGAGCCTCACCATGGAGCTGGGAAAGCCCAATGTTTGATCCCTCCAGTTCCGCCAAAGACATCGGCCAAGATGCTTTTGAAGGCATAGATGAATATAATAAAGCATAATTAACTCGAGAGCTTTGTTTTAGAACAGAGGTTTTAGTCTTGGTTTGTTTGACAGTGGTGTGTGTGTGTGTGTGTGTGTGTGTGTGTGTGTGTGTAATAAGCTTTAGTCATTTTCATTCTCCTTGCCAAACCCTGTCCCCAAGTCCCCTTCTATTTCCATGCTTTCTTCTGTGTGTGACCCAGGAAGTTTAATTAGATTTTCACTCTCAGCACCCCAGAACCTCCTCTTGCCTCTCTGTAGAGAAGTGTGCAGGGCTGCATGGGGATCAACCACCTTCTGGTTCTGCTGCTACCCTTTCTCTTCCTTCTCCCAGACAGACTCTGAAACCTGCCTTGGGAATCCTTTACCATGTTAAACCAAACTGACCAGAAGAAACATTGTTCTTCGGCAAATCTCTGTTACTCTCCTGGCAGTGGCTAGTGGCTACCACAGAGACTCAGAACTCATCAAAATCTGATAAAAATAACCTTGTGTGCTCAGCTGTGGATTAATCAACTATATTAACCTCCTTCCAGCCAAAGCTCAGAGGATACAGTGGAAAGGATGTAAGAGCTGGTGAACGGGAAGGAGGGATGGGAAACCATGGCTTCCGGACATGCCATGGCCGTTGCACACATCGGTTCATAGCAGGTGTGGTTGCCAGCACAAATCAAGCCAGGCAAAAGCCCAGTGTGACGGGGGAGGAGCCCCTGAGGTCCCACTCATGGTGGAAGACCTGTTGGCTGTTGATGGCTGCTGAGGGCCAGAGAGTCACTTTCCTTTAGGGATATGGCCACTGGTGGGTTGTCCGTGTTCCAGTAGCCAGTCCCATACCCACGTGGGCCACACTAAGTGGACTCTGGCTTTACTAATGACAGCAAAAAAGGAGATGCCAGATGTGGTGCGGCACATCTTTAATCCTAGCACTTAGCAGGCAGAGATGGGTGGATTTCTGTGAGTTCGAGGCTAGTCTGATCTACTTAGTGAGACTTTGTCTCAAAAAAGTGGGGAGAGCATTTAGTTGGGAGGGAGGCTGGGTGGGGGCACTGGAGGGAGTTAGAGAGTAGTGGTGGTGGACGGTTAGGAACAAAATATGGATTAAAAGGGCGACATTTTCAAAGAAGAAATAAAAATCATCAACCAAAGGGACATCACTCCTCTGCGGCCCTGACTCCGTTCTGAAGTTTCAGACGCACTGTGGTTGCAGCTCTGTTATTATTTTCATCCATTTGTAAACCCAGAGAATGCTGTGCTCCAGGCTGCTCTTGGTGACCAAGCAAACTGGCTGTGTATGTTTGGCTCTGACGGCCCAAGGAGAAGTAGGCAACGTCGCATCGCTCGTCCATGTGAACGTGCTTTGTAGAAGGGCAAGGGTATTCTGTGATTTAAGTGGCCATATGTGTTCAATTTAAATCCTCACAGGATACAGGACCAGTACTACAAACACCTATCAAACCTACTCCCAGCTGCAAAACAGGACAGCCCAGTTTCACAAAGCTAGAGACTAAAGAGCCGTGGCTAGGAGTCTACCTACCAGACAGCAGGTGCCAGGTCCACAAATGGCGAGCTCACACCTCGCACCCTCCTCTCCAGCCCCATTCCTTGGAGGGGAGCAAGGCAGTTTGTGTCTTCATGAAACCAAGGCACACCGATGTTGGCACCAAGCCAACTTTGTTTCCCCCTGAATTTTTTAAACCAGAGCAGTTAGGAAGAAAGTATTTTTATTTTATTACTAACAGGCACATTTGATAGACTCCTGAGGATTTTTTGCTGTTTTTTTTTTTGGGGGGGGAGTTTCTCTGTGTAGCTCTGGCTTAATTCTGGAACTCACTCTGTAGCCAGGCTGGCCTCGAACTCAAGAGATCCACACACTCCTCCGTACTACATGCCTCTGCCTCCCAAAAGCTCTGGGATTCCACCACTGCCTGCCTGACTCCTGTGGAATTTTTAAGCCATTGTACTATCCACTTTTAGTGAGCTGAGAAACTTCCTCTGATTATCTTTAAAATGGATGGCCATGTCTCTAACTAAAGTTTAGCCGCTGAGTCATGGGTCCAGTGTTTAGCAAGTAAAATTTCTAGACTGCGTGTTAAGTGCTGCACAGCTAGTGTGGGACCCAAAACTATGAAGACCTGACTTACATGTCACAGTAACCCAGTGATGCAGTCACGGCTTATTTTTCCGTTTTGTAAGCCATTTGTCTAGAGTCCCTTCTGTGGCTGGAGAGTGAACCCAGGAGTCTGGCTTGTCCAAGAATGTGAAGTGAGCAGGAATGTGTGGTACAGACTCTGGGGGAAATAGAAATAGAAACTTGCATCGGCTTCCACAGGCACTGACCTACGAGCAGTGACGACGTGCTGCCCTGAGCTCCCTCCCTTGGTTAACCTGGCTGCATGGTCCTGGTCAAGGTCACTGAGCTCTGTGACTCTGTGACCCACAGGAGTCCCTGGAGGAAAAGCCAGACTCCTCCTCTCTCTGCAGGGTTGTGGGATACAGGCTACCCACCCAGGAGTGTTCCTTCCCTCCTGCCGCTGATTAAAACGCCAGCCCCACACCAGGAAAAACAGGAAACTGGTTTCCAGCTACACCAGAACAAGAGCCCCGCTGTTCCCTGCTCCTGGCAGGAGGCAGCCTGTGCAAACAGCCAGCCTCAGGGCTGTGTTGGGCAGTCTTGGGTAAGGACAGTTTCTCCAAAGTCGCTGCTCAGTTCCCCTGCTGAGTCCTGGGCTACAGACTGGCTAGGAGCAACAAAGGTCACTCTGTAGGTGTCCGTTTGGTCTCTGTCCACCACCTGGAAGGTGGATTTCACAGTTTTTGCAGCATGGATGTAGAGAACAGAGAGCTCAGGAGACGTGTTTACCCAGGATGTCACAGCGGCAGAGCCCAGACCTGGCTCGCCTACTTTCAAGGCCCCCAGTTTGATGTGGTTTTCATTACGGAATGTTGGGAAATTTCTTTAAATTTGGCCAAAAAAGCATATCTTGATTTTTATTTGACTAATAAAACAAACAGAGAAACCAGTAAGTTAGCACCAGTTTCTTCATAAAGAAAAACATTTAGTGGGGTTTGGCGGCTCATGCTTGGAATTCCAGCCTTTGAGGGCTGAGGAAGAAAGGTCAATGTAAGGTGTGTGTGTGTGTGTGTGTGTGTGTGTGTGTGTGTGTGTGTGTATGATAGCTCGAGCTACAAAGTGAGCTTCAGGTTAGTCTGGGCTAGAGTGCCCATGTTTTTAACAAACTAGCTAGCTAGCTGTCTAACTACGCAGTAACGACAAAAGGCAACAACACAACGTGTAATTACAATAGTCGCTGTTGCTCTAGGGAAACGGTAAACTGCTGCTATGCTTCGGAGAACAATTTGGTAGCCCGTCCCAAGAGTGGAAGATTTCCTCCCTTCTTCCCTCCTCCGTTCCTCTTTCTTCCCCTCCTAAGACAGTCTAGCTCTGTCTGGCCTTGAACTCGCTATGCTGAACTCGCTATGCTGACCAGGCTGGCCTTCAATTGAGATCCACCTGCCTCTGCTTCTGAGTACTGGGATCAAAGGTGTGTGCTATTACGCTAGCCCACTGGTGCTATTGTGTATGTTTTTACTCCACAATCCCAGGTCCTAATATCCTGAGGTTTTCAGGTAAAATATGAAGAAGCTATATGCACCAAGGATACCTTCTACTTCCCACGTAGATTAGATCCATGTATGTATCTCTTAGGGTTCTCTTTGTTGTCTAGGTTCTATGGGATTGTGAATTGTAGGCTGGTTTTTCTTTGCTTGATGTCTAAAAGCCACTTATGAGTGAGTACATATGATATTTGCCTTTCTGGTTCTGGGTTACCTCACTCAATGTGATGTTTTCTAGCTCCATCCATTGCCTGCAAATTTCAAGATGTCATTATTTTTNGTAGATTAGATCCATGTATGTATCTCTTAGGGTTCTCTTTGTTGTCTAGGTTCTATGGGATTGTGAATTGTAGGCTGGTTTTTCTTTGCTTGATGTCTAAAAGCCACTTATGAGTGAGTACATATGATATTTGCCTTTCTGGTTCTGGGTTACCTCACTCAATGTGATGTTTTCTAGCTCCATCCATTGCCTGCAAATTTCAAGATGTCATTATTTTTTTCTGCTATGTAGTACTCCACTGTGTAAATGTACCTTTTCCTTATCCATTCTTCAGTTGAGGGGCAGCAGCCAGTGCTCTTAACCACTGAGCCACCTCTTCAGCCTGACTATATAGCAAATGAGAACATAGCTCACTGAAACATCAGGAAAGAATAACTGGGGTCCCAGGGACATGGTGTAGTGGGTAAAGTGCCAAGGATGAGGACCTGACTCTAGTCCCTAGGACCCATCTATGGCTGAGGCACGGTTCTGCACTTAATTCTAGTGCTAGGTGGGGAGTGGTGCGTGTGAGCATGAGCATGTGTGTGTTTGTGTCCATGTTTGTGTGGACAAGTGTATTGGGGCATTCTGGTGAGCCAGTCTAGGCATACAGTGAGCACTGGTGAAAGATCCCAGCTTCCAAAGATAAGGTGGAGACCAATAGTAGGAGTCACTCGGTGTCCAATCTCTGCCCTCCACATGCACCGTGCACGTATCTGCATGTACACCCCCCCCATGTAAACACACACAACCAAGAAATAAAAATAACAAAGGTAAGGATATAGAGAATAGCTTAGGTAAAATGTGGTTATAGAGACAGTTTGCAGGGCAGGCAGGGGAGGTGCGAGTGCATTGCTCACGACGCCCCGAGCAGCCTTTCCGATGGGTTTGCATGTGTCTGCCACGGGTTCCACTCCCTGTCGGGCGTTTTTTGACACACAGCCACATCTGGAGTACTCCTGGAGGCAGCGATGGACGCTCACCCACTCGGCGGGTGCTGCCAGGTGATGTGTTTTCAGAGGCGAGCCTGGAGGCTGGCTCACGGCATCCCGCCTTTCATGTGGTCTCTCGGCAGCGCTTGGGCCGTGTCCGTGCCCTGACCCTACAAAAGGGACTTTTGTTTCCCTTAACCACCTGTGGTTTGCGCTGCACAGTCACGGGGATGACATGCTGAGGACTTTGTTTGCTTTCCACCTTAAGAACAGAGGGCTCCATTTACCATGCAGCACATGGCTGACACCACGCAAAGGCCCTGTGTATCCAAGCTTCCCTATGGGCCCTATAGGCTAACTTTCATCTCCTTCAACCCAGAGGAAAACTTCAGGATGTGCTCAGAGTGAAGCTAGTGTCCGTGTCATGCTCCCAACATGTGCCCTGCACGTCTACAGGACCTACGTTCAGCTTACGGAAAAGCTACCTGATGTAGTTCATTCTTTATCCACTACGCACTGCTCTTCAGAGTTACTTGTGCTATGTGTGTCAAGGCCCAGCATCAGCTTGATAGACGCCCCTTGGTGTTATGTGACAATGGTTTTAACTATCAGGTCACACAATCTAGAAGCGCCTGGACAGAGAGTCTCGATGAGGAATTCTGTCAGTCAGGTTGGTGTGTGGGTGGCATGCCCTTGAGGAATTATAGCAATGGATGTAGGATGACCTGCCCACTGTGGGAGGCATCATTCCCTAGGCTTGGGCCCTGGACGGTATAAAAGAGAGAGTTCAAGGGCAAACGCACATGCGTTCCTTGCTCTCTGTTCCTGGCTATGAATGTTATGTGACCAGATCCCTTGAGCCCTGTCCCTGTGACTGCTCTGATGGCCTGTCACCTGGAACCGAGAGATAGATAAGCCCTGTCCCCCTTACACTGTTTGTCAGGGGAAGGAAGTGAAGCTAGAACAGTGTGTGTCCCTCTGGCACTTAGTGGTGTGTCTTTTCCAGGCCTGCCTGTCACCCTATCCCTGTTGTCTCCTGTCTTCTCTGCTCATCCCACGTGCATAACATACGTGAACATGTGCACATGGCTCGGCATATTTTCTACAGGGTCAAGCGGGTAGGGCAAAAGTCCTTAAGTCTCTGTCTTTAAGAGAAAACTGCAGGTGGCATAATTTTTAAGAACATAGTTCTCAGCTGGGTGATAGTGGCGCACGCCTTTAATGCCAGCACTTAGGAGGCAGAGGCAGAGGCAGGCAGATCTCTGAGTTCGAGGCCAGCCTGGTCTACAAAGTGAGTTCCAGGACAGCCAAGCAGAGAAACCCTATCTTGGAAACCAAAAAACAAAAAATAACATAGTTTTCTAAAAAAAAAAGAGCTAACTTTAATAATTGAGAGTATCCTAATTTTTTAAAAATTCCTAATTTTTACCCGTCTCCCTTTGAACCCATTTTGAAGCAGCTGTTCTTAGAAGGGCTGTGCGTGAATGGTCCTAAGACCCTTAAAGGTAGAACACAAATTCCAGATCTGGCTGCTGTTTGACCGCATAATTGTATAATTTGATGTCTCTGAGATTATGCTTCATGTCTATCTGAGCAATGCACATTCCAGAGAAGAGGAAAGGAAGTTTTTAACAGGGACAGGGCAGGAGTGATGGTCCACTTGTCCCTCACAGAGAGGGCAGTTTATGATTGCAATTCTCCTATGCTACCTACACAGCAGGTCCACACGGACTGCACATGCCAGCTACATAGCAGGTGCACACGGACGGCTCATTCCACACAGCAGGCACAGGCCCCATCATGGGAACCTCACAGTGCCTGTGCGTGGCCAGGGTAAGGGCAGTTTCAGCTTAGGAACACCAGGAAAGTTCAGCGGAAAGGCAAAGGCGGGTGACAAGCCAGCCTAGCAGGGTGGTCCTCGCAGCTCTCTCCCCACCTCAGTGACAACATTCCTCTGTGCATTCTTTGGAAACCAAATCCCAACAGTCTGTGCCTACTAGGGTTCCAGTGACCCCGCATCCTGGGAACTTTGGCTCTAGAGGTCTGTTTTCATCGGGCTTTGTCCCGGTAAAACACCAGGAGCCCCAGAAGGCTGGCTGCTCCCTCTAGGCACTCGGCTCTCTCTGAATCCGAAATGATCGTAGGAATCTTATCCACCAGCGTTCTGGCAGCAAACAGACAGAACTCTCAAAATGGGAAATGTGAGGAGTCTAATAAGGGTGCCATTTATTCAGGACCTGAGTGCAGGTCTCTGTGACCAGTCTCAGCCACCCACGTACAGGTTCAGAGGGAAGAGAGGTCACTGGAACTAGACATAGTACCAGGAGTCCAGATCTTTGGTGATGTCACAGGGCGGAGGTAGGAGAATCAGTACGCCCTTCTAGCTCTCCCCCACTCCCCACTGAACCAAAACAAGAGGATGTCAGGAAGCTGGGGAGTCCATTCATAGAGTCCCAACTGGGGAGAATCCAGGGCACAGACAGGGTAGGGAAAAGCTGAGGGGAGGGACAGAGAACATCTGGCCCAAGAACTAATTCACTCACCCTCTGACTTGAAATGTTCTGTGCCTGGGAAGGGGAACACAGATGGGAAGCGACAGATGGTGATAGAGCTGGGCTGGGAAGTCACCCAGCGGCCAGGCCACACTACTCCTTGCGATTGATTCCCGGACACCCCCTTACAGGTACCCGACTCTATGACTCAGGCTCCAGCCTTGAAACACAACAGCCTTTGTGTCAGTTAGCACTGTGGGTGTCTGTTTTCTGAATGGTGCATTCCAAAGCCACCCCTCCCCGAGGCCGTCCACATTCCCCCCAGCTACTCCTCAAATGCCTGGCGGTTCAAACCTGCCTGTGACACACTGGGAGTGGGAAGTCCAGGCTTTCACAAGTTAAAGGGATCAGAGCTCAGAGTCAACACCAGGCAGCAGGTACAGGCACGCAGACACAGAGGATCTGGAAGACAAATCTGCACCTCTATGTGAGGAGCAGTGGGAGGAGGGAGGAGCAACCACCAGCTAGGAGAGCCAGGCCCTGGCCTGGCTGTGTTCTCCCACCCCTACCCACATACGGAAATAGCTGTGCATTGACCCACGAGCTGCCCAGGTCTGGAAAAATACTCCAGGATATTTAAAAAAAAAATCACATGATCTCCCAAGTCTCTCAAAACTTGACTAGAGGACTGGCTGGCTAAAAAAAGAAGGAGTCACTGAGATCCTTTATGAAGATGTTATCCGCATGATGAGTTCAAAGGGAAAAACCAGAATGTTATGAGTCTCGGTTTCCTTCAGAAATCCTATCAACCTTGTCCCTTTCTGAAGCAAGACAAACTCCCTAATTCTCTGAAAGACAAGTTTGTATCAAGAAGTGTGGCAGTGGCCACTGCATCACTAGGAGTGGCGATGGCCACCGACGATTGCTGCCATCAAATATCACCACAGCTCTGTACCGACGAAGCAGAACGCTCCAGAACTCTCACTGGGCCTCCCGATTATTACATTCATTCATCTCATCTCCATTCTTTCCAGAACAAAGTCATGAGACTCGGAGCGGTAGGTGGGGGCAGATGACAGAGGAAGATTCTCCCACCTTTTCATGTTTTTTTTTTTCCCCAGGCAGTAGAGCAGCTCCGAAGGCTTGGGAGCAGAGGAGTGACTTGACTTCATTGTGTTGGATAAGTCACCAAAGAGAGGGTGATGATGGTGGAGGGGGAAGAAAAGGAGGAGGAGGCAGCAACAACCCAGAGTCAGGAAGCTGAGCAGAGAGGTTGTTTCGATACTGCGGTCTGGATGCAAGGATAAACAGAAAAATAACCTCCCGAGGCTGGAGGTAGGCCATTTGGTACAGTGCTTGTGGTACAAGCATGAGGACATGAATGTGTGGCCTGAGAACACACGTAAAAAGTTGGGCATGGTGACACATGCTTGTAATCTGGCCACCGGGAAGGCAGAGACAGGCTGACCCCTGTGGCCTAGATCCCAGTGAGAAGCTCTGTCTCAAAACAAAAGGGGGGCAGAGACTGAGGAATAACACGGCAGGTTTCTCTCTGGTTTCCACACGTATGTATTCATATCTGCACATGTACACTCATGAATGCTCATACATGCTGGCGTGCACACGTGCATGCGCACACACAAACACACACCCAAAACAGAAGTAGACTCCATCCTGTTCAGACTCCCCTTTTGTTCTGGTTGCTCTTCTTCTTGGGGAACCATGTCTCCTTCTGCCCATCTCTTCACACTGAGGGTCTTTCTCAGCTTTGGGGAGGTCAGAACTCTAGGGTCTAGAGGCTCCTCTAAAGGGAGTTCGTATTCACACTCTAAAGAGAGGGGCTGCCGAGATGTCTCAGTTGGTAAATTCCTTGTTGGACAAACATGAGGACTCAAGTTCAAGCCTCAGCTACCACGAAAAAAGCTGGAGCACGGTGGGCACTGCTGTAGTCTCAGGGCTGTGGAGGCAGCCTGGGGCTCACTGGCTAGCAGGTTTAGTCAATCAGTGAGCTCCAGGTTCAGTAAGGGAACCTATCTCAAAAAAAAAACAAACCAAAATGTGGAGAGCTGACAGAGGAAGAAACTTGATGTGGGCTTCAGGCTTCCACCTTTGCACATACACAGACACACATACCACACACGCGTGCACACACACGGACACGTGCACAAGCACACGAACACACACATGGACATATACACACACGCATACACACACACACACATACACACACAGTGTGGTTCGTCTCAATCTGGCTTTCTTCTTTGCCTAGGCTGCAAATGTTATTTGTGGTCACATGAAGGGCTGTTCTGTTAGCAGCCAGCCAGGTTACTTTCTTCTACATAATTCTTCACAGGAATTCTTCTTCTATCCAGTTCTCCAGCCCTGGACAGACTGAGGCAGTTTGTAGGCCACAAGAGTAAGTGGCAGGGAGATAGTGAGGAAGGTTGTGTCCCCTGCTTACTTTCTGCCTAACCTAGTGGCAGGGTCCGCAGGCTTGGGAACGTGGCACCAGCCAGAAGCAGTACCACTCTGACCCACCAGTGACATCTGGTTCATGGTGGCTTCTCTATAGGGATGTGAATAAGGGGAACTACCTGGCTCTCAAGGCAAGAGGCTGAGCTTGGGCCTGGCACTTAGGAAGCCACCTCAGAGCCACACAGGAGACGTTTGGTGGGGCTGTGTCAGGATGTGACACATCACTTGCTAAGTGTGAAGCTTAGACGGGCTTGTGATAAGGACAGTCTTGCTTGCCTTTAGCATTTGACCCCAAGGCTCAGGTAGACTCTACTGGTGTCCAAACTCACACAACCGAAGGACCGGAGGAACATTACACATCAGTCTTTCCCATGACCCCTCCCCCAGTAACTGAGAGTGTGAGTTACTCATGCTGTGTGGCCCATAACTTTTCCAAGCCGGTCTCCCACCTCAGGGTCCAGTGCTGCCCTGCAGCAGCTGTAGCAACAGCAGCAAGGAAGCTTTTACACGAGGCACCGTTTCGAATTCTGCATACACACATTTCCTCGTCAGTCCCCAAAACTGCCCCTCACTGCTCAGGTGCTGGAGAAAAACGGAGTACCAGCAGCAGCTTTCTACCCTAATGAAAAGTCAGCCTCGGGAGGCCAGCAGGATCTCTGGCTGCTCTCCCCTAAATCCTTGTATCTTACTGTCATCGTTTTCCAGAAAATGACCTAACCTCTATCACCACCACTACCGCCACCGCTACCACCACCAACCAACTGCCACCACCAATCACCACTACCACCACTAACCAAACACTACCACCCCATCACCAACAACCAACCAACCAACCAACCAACCAACCAACCAACCAACCAACCAACCAACCA
>LOJH01000565.1:8874-23759 GCA_001685095.1 Ellobius talpinus | reverse complement strand
TGAATCATTTAAATGATCATGTATGTACATGTATGCCTGTGTATGAATCATTTAAATGATTATGTATGTACATGTATGCCTGTGTATGAATTTGTGCATGTGTGCGCCCTGCCTGCCAAAGCCAAAAGAGGGCATCAGCTCTACGCCACCGGAGCTGGATTTACAGGTGGTCACCCACTAGGAACCAAACCCTAGTCCTCTGCAAGAGCAGCACGTGCTGTTAACTCTGATATAGTCCTAAAAATTCCATAAATTCTTTAAAGAAAACATCTGAGCACTGACCACATGTCAGCCATGGTTGATGCTCTTTATGGGCAGAAATCTGTGCCATGATTACTCCAGTTTTACAGATGGGTAAACTGAGGCCCAGGACATTAAGTAACCCACTAGGGCCACTTAGAGAAAAAGTAGCAAAGCAAAGAAAAGCCATTAAAAATGGCAACCTCAGCTTGCAATGCTTTCCTATGATTGTCTTGACTCCTGGGAGACCAGGTGTGGACAGTATTTGGGATTCAAGGCCTCCGAAAGCCTCTGCGGAGCCCTGGCTGGCTCACTTTCTCCATACTCATCTTTGGCCCTCGGACCTTTGGCTAACCTGTCCTTTCCATTTTTCTTGACTTAGACTCATCTCAAGGTCCACTCACTATTGCAGTGGACACCTAATGACAGACACGGAGGAAGCAGCCAAGGAGCTCCTTTCGTGCCTCAGACCACAGGACAGCTACAGTTCAGGACATACATCAGAGTGGTTCTGGGATACAGGCATCAGTGCAGAGACCTCGGCCCACAGGGGAGAAAAAGCAAGGCCCCTGATACGGAAGGCCTGTCTTCACCTTGTAATCTCCCTAAGACCGGGGCTGACTCTTGCTCCTCAGGTCAGCTCCCGTACTCTCGTGAGTTGAACTATCACCTGAACTGGTGGGTCTCAAATGGGCATCTCTAGCCAAGACCATTTTTTTGTCTTCCAGCCTGGGACTTTACCGCCTCTGCAGCAACTGTTTCTGTAAGTCTCTCTGGTATCTCACCTCCCTGCGTCTACAACAGAAGACCCGCACAGTCCTGTCCGTCATCTGACTGCTTTACTCACTGGGATTTCTTTGGGTACCGGATTAGGTCAAGCTTTGGTTATGGCAAGAGGTCATCACCTGCTAGTTTCTATGCCACACCAACACTCCTTTGTTCGCCAACCACTGACCAAACAAACCAGGCTCACCCTGGCGCTGTTACCGCAGATAACCACTGTATGTTTGTCAACTTGACACAACCTAGAATCCCCTGGTAAGAAACCTCAGTGAGGGATTGTCTACGTTGGGTTGGCCTGTGGGCATGTCTTTGGGGAACTGTAAGAAGACCCAGCCCACAGTGGGCATCACCATTCCCTATTTGGGGGGGTCCTGAACGGTGTAGGAGTGGAGAAACCAGGCTGAGCACAAGCAAGCGGCACACATGCATCCATTTCTCTGTTTTTGACTGTGGGGGTGATGTGACTGGCTGTTTGAAGTCCCCACATCCTGAACTTCTCTGTGATGGACTGTCCCCTAGAACCATGAGGCAAATTAAACCCTTCTCTAAGTTGCTTTTTGTCATAGCAATAAGGATGAAACTAGAACACTAGCTTACTGCCTTCCTATACCCTTTGTACTCTGCAACTAATGAATTAACCAACACTTTTAAATTTATTGTTAACAGGTGTGGTGGTGCACACCTTCAATCCCAACACTCAGGAGACAGAAGCAAGAGGATCTCTGTGAGTTCGAGGCCAACCTGGTCTACAGAGTGAGTCCTGGGACGGCCAGGGCTACACAGAGAAACCCTCTCAAAAAACAAACAAAAAATTAGTAATTATTACTGTTGCATGTATGTGAGAAGGCATGTGTTTGTGTCATGTTTGTGTTTGAAGGTCAGAGGACAACTTCTGGAAGTCAGTTCTCTCCTTTTGCTGTGGGATCCAGTGACCAATCAGGGTTTTGTGCGGCAAGTGCCTTGACCCACTCATCTCTAATCTTTCATTCATTCGTTATTATCTGCCCTCCCCGTGAGCCGCCCTGCATCTGTGAGAGTAAAAACTCTGTCCTGGTCGTTGGTGTGTATTCTTCGGCACACAGCAGATCCTTGGTGATACTGCTTAATGACCAAATGGAATGTGAGTGNGGCAAGTGCCTTGACCCACTCATCTCTAATCTTTCATTCATTCGTTATTATCTGCCCTCCCCGTGAGCCGCCCTGCATCTGTGAGAGTAAAAACTCTGTCCTGGTCGTTGGTGTGTATTCTTCGGCACACAGCAGATCCTTGGTGATACTGCTTAATGACCAAATGGAATGTGAGTGAAGCCAGCAGCGAGCGACATTTAATAGAACGAGCCTAAGTGAAAGCATCTGTGTGGGGTTCCGGACATGGTGCAGGGGAGTGGAAACGGCAGGGGTGGCAGTGGCAGCAGCACCCGCAGCACTATTGCTATTATCACCATTAGGCTTTGCTATATGAAACTGCTAATATCTGCACTCTGCCCACAGAACAGCAGCTTCATATGGTCTAACTCAACATTATGATCATTGTTTGACAGGATATGTGGCTGGAAAGCATGCTGTCTGCTCCGTCAGAACGCACTTCAAGCACTGCTCATGGAGCCTCGGCGCAGCCTTCATTCCCCAGCAGGGTTAATAATGCGTTTTCCCTCTTCATTGGAGCCTAGGGCTAGTGAAACACTCTCCTCTCTTTGAGGCAACTTGGGGAATCCTCCCTCCCCTGGGGTCCCCTGAGAGAAGACCCTCTCTATTAAAAGGTCTTGATGCATTCATTGCATCACCGAGCGTGAATGTGGACCATCTCTGTCCGCTTCTTAGAGAACAGGGACTTAGAGAACCTGTGGTTCCTATGTGTTTGGGGTGAGGTGAATTAGCGCCAAGAAACAAGTCACATGGACTCTACATGAACGAGAGTTTGCAAACTTCCGCAAGGATCCCATCCACCTTAACAACACAGGAAGGGTTCAGCCTGGACATGGCGAGTTCTGGATGTAGAATTCATCCTCAATCAGGACAGGCCAGACTTGAAGGGGATGAGCTGGCTGGCACAGCGAAGCATTATTACAGAAGAAAACGTTCATCTGCTTCAGAAGCCTGGCTTCCAAGGAGCCATCCAATCACCAGTCGCCACAGCTGGAAGGCCCGAGGAACCGTCAGGTGTCACTCTAACTCACGGTGGCCAGGGCACTCTGCCAGATGCACAGAAGGGAGTATGAAGCTTCACAGGGTGGGTGGGGGCCGACTGTATCTGGGTGCCCTGCACTTCTGGGTACCAGATAAACAGCTGCATGTTAGGGTGTTTATCTCCCACCTTGCTCAAAGACACAGTCTCTTCTGCTCTGAAGAAAACCCAAGCTAGTCTTTGAGGCTCTGGTCCTTCCTTCTAGCTCTGTTTCATATCACGCCAGTTACACAGGCTCCTTTCTGCATCTGGGCTCCCATGTCCTGTAGACGGCCCCTCACCCCTCCCATGTAGCCTCCGCGGTTCTTCTAACCCTCTACATGCCCTCACTCCCCCCGAACACCCAGACTGTGGGCACCTCACTGAGAGAATCCAGCACACTTTTCCACGCGTCCTCTGACTGCGTACTTCCAGTGGAGGGAAGACACGATTGATTTGTACACAGGCCCTTGTCATGTGTCGGTCCTTGAGCAACTGAGAACAAGTGTGTCAGTGGCACACTTTTCTTGCCCGTTTAGAAAGGCAGATGCTCCGGAAGGATGGAGTCATGGTGTTTCACCGAGTCTGTGGACAGTTTAAGTGGCCCCTCTCTCACATCTCAGTCAGCATCTTGGATGAAAAAAACTGAAACCCTTGCAAAGTTCCAAAGGCCATGTGGATTCGGCCACCAACATCTTTCCTACAGTCGCTTTATCTTCACCTACACATACCGCCGTTCCTCTACGCGCATCAATCCAGTCTCCCTGACACACTGCAAAATAGATGCTTTATTTTCCTTGAGTAACTCAGCACAACTGATTAATTTAGCAATGCTTTAGTATTAGTTTTTACATTTTGGTGCCCACGTCTTGGTATGCATGCATGCCATGCGTGCACATAAGTGTCCCTGTGTGTGCCAATGTGCTTACATGTGGAAGGAAGCCAGAGCAAGACCCTGGGTATTTTTCTCTTTGCTTCATCTTATTGCATTGAGAAAGGGTCTTTCACTGAAGTGGAATCTCGCCGTTTTGGACAAATGACTGCCCAGTGAGCACTCTGGATGGGCTTATCTCTGAGTTACAGGCAAACACACTTGTACCCAGCTTTTCTGTGGAGGGATTTGGGCTCGGGTTTTTATGACTGCACAGTAAGCGCTCTGACCCCCTGAACTATCTCCATGGTCTCAAGCCCGAATCTTAGCTGTACGCTCAGTGCGTTTTGCCTGCTGTATACATTTGAGCAGCCCTTACTCCTCCACGGGGAATTATTGTTTTAATCCCCACTCCCCACCCACTACATTTTTGATACTAGATTGATTTCTTGGACAGAACCACTAAGAACTCAGGACAAAAATATAATAATATACAATAACTTTACATAAACTCCAGACAAACTACGAGACAGAAAGTGAGTCTATTCTGGAGGAGCTGACACCTAGGAGACGGGAGAGACACAGATGTCCTATTTAGTCTGTCTTTGAGCCTTGTGGAAGCTGCAGCTGGCCTAGTGCTGGAAGCCCAGCAGGAGAGCACTGGCTCTCAGGACATTTCCGGTTAGCCATGGCCACCAGGAGCTGCAGCAGCAATCCAGATGGCAAAGAGTCAGGAAAGCCATAAATGCATTCAGTGTAAGAACCGCCCACACCTCTGGCTGACCCTGAATCACACATGCAAGCAGCAGACTCCAAACAAAATACCTGGGGAATGAGGAGGTGCCTGAGCAGGAGTCAAAGCTTGTGGTTTTAGTTTAACCAAGTTAATCACTGGTACCTAGAACAAACAATCCCTCACTCCTCAATAAAGCTCCTCAGAAGACCAGCAGAGAATCCAGGCTCTTCACCACAGGATATCTGACTCTATTCCAATCCCAAAATAATGCAAAATTATTTGGTGACTATACAGGAAAATATAGCCCGTGTTCAATGAGAGACCATCAAGAGAGACCTCAGCATATCCCTTATGTTACAAGTAACGGTGAGCGTCTTCAAAGTAACTCTTACGGTTATGCTCATTGGCTTGAAAACAGTAAGAGATGGCATGTGTGGGAAACCTTCACACAGACATAGAAACTATGTCAGAGCCCCAACTGGAAATTCTAGGCCGTAAATCTGTAACATATGGATAAGTGTGGCAGCGCATACCTTTAATCCCAGCATGGGAGAGGCAGAGGCAGAGGCAGATGCAGGCAGATCTCTGTGACTGTGAGACCAGCCAGAAAGACACAGTGGTCTCAAAAAACCCTAACAACAACAACAACAATCTCCTATTATATGTGAAAAAAATTAAATCATCATTAAATCATCGGGTAAGGATGACAACTCAGACCACAGACAGGGCCCATGACGTTAACACTAACAAAAATGATCCCATCTGAAGAAGAAAAAGGAAAAAATGTTTTAAAGATGAAGAATATTACATACTTGCAGGACTTCAAAGGACCCCAAGTGTAACTGGAGCCCCAGAAGTAGAAGAAAGAGAGAAAGAACAAGACAGAATAAGTATTGAAAAAATAATGGCTGGAAATTCTTTGATTTTATGGGTTTAAGAAGATCAACAAATTGATAACATTCACGAAGCCCAAGGAACTTAAAGCAGGATAAATACAAAGAAACCAGAAGGAAGAAAGACCTACAGAGATCTTGAAGGTAGCCAGAGGAAAACTGCCTATAACACAGACCCCACAAGGACTGTGGCGACTATGAAGATTTTTGTCACAAACCTGGAGTGCTGGCATATAGCATTACAGAAAAACCTTCAACTGAAATTCTACACCCTCAAGAATGAAGACAAGTAAATATACATTACCTTTATCACACATTTTACTTTTAATGTTTTATGTCTTCGAGGCAAGCTCTTTCATTTGGCTTTGAAATCAGTATGTGGCAGAGACTAGCCTTGAACTCCTGATCCTCCTTCATCTGTCTTATAAGTGCTGAGATCACAGGCATACACCACCATGCCCAGCTGTTGTAAATTTTAGATAAAACTGTGTGTGTGAAGTGTGTGTGTGTGTATGTGCATGCACACGCGCGCGTGCAAACACAAACATGTGAGTGGAGGCCGGAGCATGACATGGGGCACCTTTCTCAGTCACTCTCCACACTATTTCTTTAAGACAGGGTCTCTCGCTGAACATGGAGCTCACCAATTCACCTAGGCCGGCTGGCCAGCACCTTCATCTCTGTCTCCCCAGTGCTGGGATTATAGGTGCAATAGCTTTTTGCTTGGGTATTGGGGACTGAACTCAAGTCTGAAAGCTTATGTAGCAAGCACTTTACAAACTAAGCCATCTCTTTACCCAGTACCCTTTGATTTTATACTAAACATTGGCTAGCCGTGTGGTACTCTGCATACCAATTCATACAAATCTTAAAATTAACTAAAAAGCAACTAAAATTTATGGGTAAAAAACCAACATAATAATCTATCCTTACTTTTTCTTTTACTATTGAAGGGCAGGCAAGAAGCTACTTTGATGTGATCTGGTTGTCATTTCTATTCTGTTAGGCTCTCCCGGCCTCTTCTCTCACTTTCCCCATAACCACAGTCAGAGAAAATGGATTTGCTACTGCTACTCATCTCAACATTAGGACTTGGGAGAGGGAATGCAGAGCTGGCCATTAAGAAGACTCGCCCGCTAAGAGTTCAGAAGGAAGGGTAGGGTAGGTCAAAGAATAGGGATGAAGAAAGAAAACAGGCCAGGCTGTCCTGGAGGGCTACACCCAGGCAGGAGAACTAACTTGAAGGAGTCGATATTTTGTGGTAGAAATCTCAACCTGAATCAGGCTCTTTGGTGGACTTGCCGGTTTAGGAATGGTCCCTGTCCTCCGCCAGGGGTCAGAAAGGGTGACCTCTGCACACCTGCTCTGACCTTCCTGCATTCTCTCCATTCTTTCTGAAAGCAGTTGCTAAGCGCTGATTTTTCTGCAAAGAAGGATTATACAGCAACCTGTTGGGAGCACAAAGATTCCCTTCATACCGCCCTGGCCTCCATAAACCTCCAGGTGGACTGTTTTCCAAACTGTTCACATCCTGAGCTGACTGCCAAACTCAGTTATGAACTAGTCTCTGACATCTAAACAACAGCTGGGTTCTGTCCTGAGAAAGGGAGCCTCACCCAGGGCCTCCCAAAGGTCGGCTGTGTCCTGCAGCAGCAAGTCCACTCCATGGCCGGTGGCACATGCCGGCACAACAGAACAGACTGTCCCTCAACTCCCTTTCCTCCCCCTTGGCTGCCCTTCACTGGCCTTAGATGTCCAGCTCGCCCTGCACAGGAAGTGGAGGCCTTACCCTTCCTCCTGCACGCTCGCTGCTGCTCTCGTTCCCATGCACACTCCTTTTCAGTGACCATGTCTGAGAGCTACCACCGAAAGTGGCGTGAGAGCAAAGATCAGGGAACAAAGTTAAAATACGCCTTGCAAACACACACACTTACACCCATCCAGTGTTTTTGATACTGTCCCTCCTTCTTGCAAATGACACACCACCACACAGGCAGGGAAGCTGCAGGTGATCAATTTCAATGAGCTGTTTATGGTCACCCTTTGACACCCTACGAAGGACTCAAGTTTAAGGGTCTTTCTATTCTGGGGCCCCTTAAAGTACAGGTACTGGGATGGGGAGATGGCTCAGTCAGTAAAGTGCACGAGGACCTGAGTTTGGTCCCCAGAACCCACATAGAAAAGCCTGTTGTGGTGGCCGGTATCTGTCAATCCCAGCACCTACAGAGATTAAGATAGGAAGATTGCCAGGGCTGGCTGGATAGCCACTCTGCCTGCATCAGGGAAGCCGGGCCAAAGGGAAACCGTGTCTCAAACTATATCACTTAAAGTGAACTTCTGAACCCCACAATCTCCCTGCCTCAGTCTCCCACATGCTGGACTCACAGGCATGCACAGCCATGCCTGGCTATGCATTATTTCTGTAATAAACGGGTAAGCGTTTTTAAGGTCTCTTACTACCTAAAAGCTAAAAAACATTCTTTTAACAGCTGTGGCCTAGCTGTCACCTGGGCTGCTGTTCTACACATCTGTGTGGAGGAGTACAAAGGGCCTTTTCCACAATCACAGCTTTCAGACAGTACAAGCAGAGAGAGGCAAACAACTGACATCTCCTACAGTCAATTAGAGCTGGACTCAGTGAGCCCAGGCACGGATTAGTCTTGTCTGGGTTATGAAAAGGCACTGCGTGTCAGCAACAGTGATGGATGGAGAGAAAGTCACCTCAGGGTGAGAGGTAGGGAGAGAAGGAAATCTGGTCCACTCTGTGTCCTCCAAGCCAGTGCCTGGGTTGGGACTGCACGGAGTCCTAGGCACATCTAGCCCAGTGTGCAGTAGGGACAGGAATGGAGAGGGCTGTGTCCATTTGGTTATCTCTGTATCCGGGGCTGGCCTTGGGGACATACTGCTGGGTCAGATTAGGCAAGCTTCAGAAGACGGAGGCGTGGAATGCCAGGCAATGCCATGGTCATAGGCTGGGTTTCAGCTAGGATTTCCCTGGAGCAGTCTCAACCGCAAAGTAGCAAATTCTCTCCTAAATCCTCCTATGAAGGGGATTGTCTCCTTCCTTCCTGCTTCCTCTTCTCCTATTTCCTGTTATGAAGAATGTAGCCCTGCTCCACCTTATAACCTCATGTGAAACTTGGTATGACTCTGGCAGGTGACAGCCTGGCCACCTGCCAAAGGACATCCTGTGACAGACGACCTCAAGACAGAAAGCATAAACCCGAGGAAGACTCCGGTTGCATGCTGCGGATGCCTGCGGCGGCAAATGCTGTTGTATGGTACAGGCTTGAGTCTCCTGTTAACAAAGCTTCAACCTTTTATCATTTTTCTTCATTTTGAAAAATTTTGTCATTTTTATGTGCATTGGGTGTGTCTGTGTGAGGGTGTCGGGTCCCCTGTAACTGGAGTCACAGTTGTGAGCTGTGAGCTGCCATGTGGGTGCTGGGAATTGAACCTGGGTCTTCTGGAAGAGCTGCCAGTGTTCTTAACCGCTGAGCTACCTCTTCAGGCCCTTTCTTCATTTTTTTAATCAGAGCAAACCATGTTTTACATCAAACAATTCAAAAATAGAAGTGTCCGTCCCCTTTGAACATTCTTTTGGCGTCATTTAAACCAGATAATATACTGATATTGCCATTTCTTTTCCTGCTTTTTATGCTTGCTTATTTTGTGTGAGAGGGTGTGTTTATGTGTGAGAATGCATGTATGTCAGGGTGTGTGAGGAGTTCAGAGACAACTTGTGGGAGTCCGTACTCTCCTTCTGCCATGTGGGTCCCGAGAAGCAAGCTCAGGCCATCGTGATGGGCAGCCATCTTACCTGCCCACATCCATCCATCTCTTTCTTTCAAGAAGAATTTCTTCATTAAAAAATGTTTTTCATACAATATATTTTGATCATGCCCCCAAACTCCATGTATTTTCTTTCTCCTTCTCTCTCAAAACCAAGTCAAACAAAAACAAAAAGCGAAAATAAACAAAACAAAAAGCCACTAAAAAAAAACCCACGTGGGGTCTACTTTGTGTTGATCAACCAGTCTGAGGCATGAAGCCTGCCCTGGAGTGTAGTAGTTTAGATCCAGTGACATCCCTGGGAGGAAACTGCTTTTCCCTTTCCCCGCAGGCACCAATTGCAAACAGCTTCTTGGTTAAGGTGGGACTTTGTGTCCACTTCCCCTTCTCAGTGCAAGGGTCTCTCTGATGTGGACCTGTGCGTGTCTTATGTATGTGCAGTCTCTGAGAGTTCATATAATTAGTCCTGCTGTGTGGTGTGGACCTGTGCAGGTCTTAAGTATGTGCAGTCTCTGAGAGTTCATATAATTAGTCCTGCTGTGTGGTGTGGACCTGTGCAGGTCTTAAGTATGTGCAGTCTCTGTGAGTTCATATAATTAGTCCTGCTGTGTGCCTGGATGAACTCTTTGGAGTCATCTACTGGCTGCTTGCTCTGATAATCTTCCCCAAGCCTTGAGGGGAGGGCTCTGAGGAAGGCATCCCATTTAGGACAGAGTACGCCGATATCTCTCACTCTCTGCACGCTGTGCAGTTACGGTCTCTGTGTTGGTTCCCATCTACTGCAAGAAGCAGCCTCCGAGGGCTGAGCGAGACACTGGTGTGAGCTCCAGCCGGGTGTCTCCCATGCGTTTCTTGATTTTCCTATTTTATCCATTCTCTATTAATGTCTTATTTTTTACATTTTATCTCTTTTAAACCGTCTACATCCTCCCGCCCCTTACATTATAATTAATAATTGTTCACTACATGTTTTTATTTTTCCTTAATTAACCTTTCCTCTTTTTATTTCACTTGCTTCTTTTCCATGCACATCCACCTTTTCCAAATACTCTGTTTTTTTTGGTTTTGTTTTGTTTTTTGAGACAGGGTTTGTCTGTGTAACAGCCCTGGCTGTCCTGAAACTTGTTTTGTAGACCAGGCTGGCCTCAAACTCACTGAGAGCCATCTGCCTCTGCCTCCCAAGTGCTGGGATTAAAGGCATGCGGCACCACCACCGGCCTACTCTGATACCTTTATTATTTCCCAAGTGGAGCGGATACCTGTGCATTTCATAGTTGAGCTTATGATGGGTTGTTCCATGCCTCCTAGGTTCTGTTTTTATTTTTATTTTATTATTATTATTATTATTTTGCTGAAGTTCTTGTTCTGTTTGTTTCCTAGAAGAGGATTTAAAAACATCTTTTTTCTATCTTCACACACGATTGAAGCTTCAGTGGACTGTAGAATTCTAGAACTCTGCTGAGTTTGTCTCCTTGCTCCTGGCACTTATGTTTACAAGTCTGACGGCGTCCTGGTTTTCATTTATTTCTGCTCGAGACATGGCTCCCCTGTTTCTGAAGGGCTGTGGTTTGAACCTGACGTGTTGGAGGCTTACATGTGGAGCGCCTGGCTTCCACTGGCGGGGCTGGTTTGAAAGGTTACAGAACTTTCAGGAAGTGGAGGCAAGCAGGCAGAAGTGGGTCAGTAGGAGCGGGCTTCTGAAGATGGTACCACCGGCCCCGCCTCCAGTCTCTTTCCTGCTTTGCCAGTGACATGAGCAGACTCTGCCTTCCATTTCCATGCTGTGAACTCCGGCACAGCCTCCGTCTGGCCGTTCCCACCACAATGGACTGAAACCCCCAGAAGCTATTGGCTGAAACAAAATCCTCCTTGTTCTAAGTTGCTCTGTAAGGACTGTGCCACAGTGACACAAAGTAATTACTGACAAATGGCTTTTACTACTCATTGTTTCTAGTTTTTATGCTTACATTTTTTTTCGAGATTTTATTTTTAATTTATGTGCATGTTTATTTGGCATGCATGTATCCCTGTGTAACACGTGTGTGTAGTGCCTGTGGAGGCCAAGAGAGGGCAGCGGATGCCCTGGATTTAGAGTTACAGCTGGTTGTGAGCTTCCACGTGGGTGCTGGGAACTGAACCTGAGTTTTCTGGAAGAACAGCCAGAGAGTGCTCTTAAACATTGAGCCATCTCTCCAGTCCCTTTTCTTATTTTCAAGGTTCTTCTACCTTAGAACTCTTGCTCGTCAGATAACGATTTTACACAACCTGCTTAAATTTACTTATGTGACTAACATTCTAATTTTCTACCTCACCTGTGTGTATGTGTGTGCACACACACGTGCACGTGTCTGTGGAGGCCAGATATCAACAACAGGTGTCTTTATTTGCTCTCCACCTCATGTTTTGAGGCAGGGTCTCTTGCTGAGCTCTGTGCTCACCAATTGGCTAGAATGGTTGGCCAGTGGAACTAGGCCCTGCCCCCACCCCCTCCCAGCACTGGAGGGCCAGAGGCTTGGCTACCATGCCTGGCTGTTCTCTTGTCTTTTGGAAACTCTTGATTTCATATCTAGCCTTTACATTTCTAAAGTGGTTAGTTATATTTTTATCTTCTGAAATGTTCTCCTTGTCCTCAAATATGCTGTCACTTTTTAAAACTTCATTCTGAAAACTTTCAAAGAGTGGGACTGTTTCAGCCACTGTCCTTTACAGCAGCGGGGCCCAGTCCCTGCCTTCAATAAAGACTGGCGCTAGCTAAGTCTCCAGGCTCGCCGCCTCCTCCTGGCCTGCAAGCCAGCCTTCCCATCTCCCACACGACTCGATCAGGTGGCAGTGAAAAGGAAAGGACATTCCAAATTCTGTTCTCATTTACAAATATTAAAATTGTTTACTCGGGGCTGGTGGCATGGCTCAGCAGGTAAAAGTGCTTGTACAGTCTAATCACCTGAATTCAAGCCCTGGAGACCGTGGACGCAGGGGACAGACTCCTTAACGTTGTCCAGTCACCCCCACTCACTTCATCACACATATAAACATACAGCAAATAAACGTATAAAAATAATTATAAAGCAGCATAGGAGTATTATGGATCTCCCCCCACGCCCACCTCCCTCCCTCCTTTTGAGCTAGGGGATTGTCCCACAGTCCAGGCTGCCATGTAACTCATGCTCCTCCTGCCTTAGCCCTCAAGTGCTGGGATCCACAGGCTTGCACCACCACACCCAATTTAAAATGATGGATTCAACCCAACAAAGCTTTTTTGGGCCTCCCCACTCCCAGGGACTAATTAATTCTTCAGCAGCTTCTTGCTAAGGGAGATGGCAAGTTATGGCATTCTGGGACAGAGCAGAGCTTCTAGCATGGCCTGGTGGGCTGCAGCCCCCCTCACTCACTCTACCCCAAGTCCAGAACCATCCCTGCCTGGATATCATTTCCAAAAGCCTGGCAATAGCAGAGCTGCTCAGGCAGCTCCTTGGATGTGAGGTTTATGCTTACCCTACAGATGGTTCTAGAAATAGACTGGCTCTGAAATTTTGGGCTTCATGGTATGACTAACGGCAAACAGTTTATCTAAACCAGTCAGTTTCCATCTCAAAAGGTACTGGATGACTCACACAGGGAGGTCTAAGCATTTTGTGATTAACGCATGGGACCACTCGGCAAGTGCTCAAGGGCTCACATCTTCTGCCCCCAAATGGAAAATAAGCCACTAGAATCTGCTTCCAAACACCTTGACTCACTGGTTCTTGGAATCAGGAGGCTAGCATCATTGTGTCTGATGGCATCAACCCAAGTGTGGCTTTACAGGAGCGTCATAAAATGTGTGTGTGTGTGTATGTTACAGGTATGTGTGCATGCTCGTATGAGTGTGGGAATACATGTGCCCTAGTGTGTGGAGATCAAAGGGCAACCTTTAGGGGTCCATCCTTCTTCTCCATCTTGTTTGGGCCAGAGTCTCGTTACTGCTGTCCTGTGACCTTCTAGGGATTCACATGCCCATCTTTTATCTCTCCACAGGAGTTCTGGGGTCACATGGATTCTGGAGATCCAAACTCGTGTCTTCACGCTTGTGCAGGCATTTTACCCACTGAGCTGTCTCCTTGGCCCCTAATGTTTTTGAGATTCAATTTGTGCCTGTCTTAGTTGGGTTTCTCTTGCTGTGATAAACACCATAACCAAAAGCACCTCAGGGAGAAGGTTTATTCACCTTATAGCTTATATTCTATCATGAAGGGAAGTCGGGGCAGGAACTCAAGGCAGGAACCTGGAGGTAGGAACCTTCAGAGGCCTCTGAGAAACACTGCTTACTGGCTTGCTCCTCATGGTTTACTCATTTTGCTTTCAAACGTACCCCAAGACCACCTGCCCAGGGGTGGCACTGATCCATCAATCATTAATTATAAAAATGCCCCCAAAGGCCTGCCTACAGGCCAATCTGATGGGTGCAATTCTTCAGTTGAGATTCCCTCTTTCCAGAGACGTCTAGGTTTGTAACAGCTGACCCAAACCAACTCACACACTGTGCAATCTGACTTTGGCTTACAAACATTAACAAGAAGGAAGAAAACAACTTTCAATCCTCCTGTTGGCATTAGCCTGGCAAGGATCATCAGGCTGTTTGCCGGGCTGCCACGGTAACACATACAACATGGAGCACACAAATCTCCTTAGACCCACACTGTATGAAACCTACTGCAGCCTGTCCTCCGTCCCTCACAGCCTCTGCCCTGGCAGTCACACCGCTCTTCAGAACACCCAGACCCCTACGCCCCTCTCCGCTCATCTGCATGGTTACAGCCTGTTATGTAACTGCCACCTTATCGAAGCCCTGGAGCACACAACTGGCTGTGTATTTCTTAAATTATGCATGGCTTGACCTTCTCCTTGGCAAATACCTAGCGTGTTTACCTTCAGCACTGTGAAGAGCTGTTACCACACCTCCAGTCATTCCTCGGATGTGTGCTCCTGCTACAAGGCAGGGACTGATAACTTCCCCACCGGTACCCGTGCAGCAGAGTGCCCTCCGGAGCCTCCTCATTCCTCACAGTATTTGTGGAATAATCTTAGCAGCAAACCCTCACGGGTCACTTGCTACATACCAAATGCCATTTCAAGTGCTTCACCTGTGTGGATCTGATAGTCCATTCCGGGCAGGAAGGGATTATTTTTATTTTTATAATATAACTGTGATGATTTTTAATGAGTTTTATTCTCATTTTACAAATGAGGAAAAGGAGACAGAGGGAGGTTAAATGGGGGCTTTGAGGGACATAAACTCACAGTTCACCAGTGCCTTTTCCCAGCCACACCACAGGCCTATCTCCTCTAACTGGCCAACACTGCCCAGGCCAGGACTGGTTGGCCTGGGTGTCCTTGGCTGTAGACTATTGGCAAGCAAGCGCAGGCATG
>LOJH01000564.1:28251-44167 GCA_001685095.1 Ellobius talpinus | reverse complement strand
AACCACATGGTGGCTCACAACCATCCAAAATGAGATCTTGTGCCCTCTTCCAGCATAATAAATAAATCTTAAAAAAAGAAAAAAAAAGAAAAGAAAAAGAAAAAGACAGCCACGAATAGATATAGGTGCATGCCTTTAATCCTAGCACTCAGGAGGCAGAGGCAGGTGATCTCTGTATACAAGGCCAGCCTGGTCTACGTAGGGAGTTCCAGGAAAGCCAGGGCTCTGTAGAGAGATTCTATCTCCAAAAAAGCCAAACCAAAACAAAATCAAAAAAGTGAAGAGACTGGGCTGGGGAGATGCTCCACCAGTCAAGCACCCTGGTTGCTCTTTCAGAGGACCCGAGTTCAGTTCCCTGCACTCATGCGGTGGGAACTCTAGCTCCAGAAAATCCAGCACCCTTTTCCGGTCTCTCTGCTCTCTGGGTACCAAGAATGAAAAAAACAAAACAAAACAAAACAAAACATTTACCTTTTAAATTTAACTGAAAAGACAATCCATAGAATGGGGAAACATTTGGAACCTGTACTTTGAATAAAGAATTCAACTCATAAAAGAAACACAAATGATCCAATTAGAAAGCAGGTAAAGAACCTGAAACAAACCTGACATATCTCTAAGATTTTATTTCTAATCACAAGTATCTGCTGGATCCCTAGATTTACAGGGGTCTGTGAGCAAACTCACAAGGGTGCTGGGAATTAAACCCAGTTCCTCTGGAAGAGCAGTGAGAGCCCTCAGTTGCTGAGCAGTCTCCCCAGCCGCAAAGAAGACATACACTAATAGGGCCTACAGAGACCATCCAGCATCACTGTCTTTAGGAGGATGCTAACCCTCACCACGCTGAGCTACCGCTTCACACGCCTCTGGCTGGCTGCGGGGAAACAAAGGGTCAGAGTAAGAGGGTGCAGGGACAGCAAGGCCTTCCTACACGGCTGTGGCTGCTTGGGAAAATAGTCTAGCCTACCCCCAAAGGGCTAAAGAGACACTGTACAGCTGCATTGTGACTGAGACCTATAACCCTAGCACTGGGAAGCGGAAGCAGGAAGATCACAAGTTTAAGGCCAGGGGGTTTACATGAGGTACAGTGGTGCACACCTTTAATACCCATACTGGGGAGGCAGAGGTGTGGGTATCTCTGAGTTTAAGGCCAGTCAGGGCAACAGAATGAGACCCTGTCTTCTCCAAAACAAAAGGATACCGAATACTAAGTCAACAGTTCTCCTAGGAGTATAGCCAAGAGAAATAAAACACTGACTTCATTTGGTTTACTAATCGAAGTAACAAAATGCAGCTGGAACAATGAATGGCTCAGAGATTAAGGGCACTAGGACTCTGGGGGGGTGTCCATTGTTCTCTGTGGGTACCAGACATGCACAAGGTGCACAAACGTACATCTGGACAAAACATCCACACACATAAAGATAGTTAAAAAGTGAAATTAAGTACTTGGGGCTGGAGAAATGGATGGTTTAGAGGTTAAGAGCACTTGTTGCTCCTGCAGAGGCTGCCAGATTCCACATGGTGGCTCACAAGCAAGTAAATCCAGGTCCAGGAGATCCAGCACCTTCTGACCTCCACACACACCAGGCAGACACGTGGTGCACTTACATACATGCAGGCAAAACACTCAGATACATAAAGGACCTAAAAAACTTTCAGAAATCAGTACCTCTAAGTTGCTTTCACAGTGAAAAACCCAAAAGAGCCCCTGGTCCAGATAAGAGCAGCCGGAGTAAATGGGTCACTGCCAATGTCACTCAGTAGGAGCAGAGTTGAGCCCACCTGGGAGAAGTCCAGGCAGGAACTGAGAGAGACTGGAAAAAAAACCCATCGAAGACAAAAAGAAACAGAAACAATAACTCAAAACTTCCTTGGCTTCCTTGGCTTCCTTCTGTCAGGCCAGACCTTTTTTAAATATGCACATAAAAATACTTTTAAAATCTTCAACCCAGGGCTGGGCTCAGAGGGTAAAGCCCTTGTTGTGCAAGACTGAAGACCTGGGGCTGGAGAGATGGCTCAGAGGTTAAGAGCATTGCCTGCYCTTCCAAAGGTCCTGAGTTCAATTCTCAGCAACTACATGGTGGCTCACGACCATCTGTAATGGGGTCTGATGCCCTCTTCTGGCCTTCAGGCATACACAGACAGAATATTGCATACATAATAAATAAATAAATATTAAAAAAAGACTGAAGACCTGAATTCAAGCCCCAGATCCCACATGAAGGTGGAAAGAAAAAATGGACTCCAGAAAATTGTCCTATGATCTCTGCATGTGCACTGTGGCATGCACATGTGACACATGCACCCTACACACACAAACACATTAAAAAAATCCTTAACATAAACGCCTGTGATCTCAACACCTGAGAGATGAAGGCAGAAGGATCAGGAGTTTAAGGCAATGTAGGGTTATGTAGTGAGTTTGAGGCTAGCCTGGGCTACATGAAACCCTGTCTCACACAACCAAAAAATACTGTAACCAAAGTAAAAACAAAGCTTAGGGCATACAAGGTACATTATACCTATGTATAAGATTGTGAAAGAAAGAACTTTTTAATTGAACATTGGGGGCTGGAGAGATGGCTCAGTGATTAAGAACACTGGCTGCTCTTCCAAAGGACAGGGTTCAATTCCCAGCATCCACGTCAGCTCATAACTGTCTGCAACTCCCGTTCCAGGGATCTGACAATGTAACACAACCACACACGCAGGCAAAACACCAATACACATTTAAAAAAAACCAGAAAGGACAGTGAAGCCAAGTGTGGTGGTGCACACCTTTGATCCCAGCACTTAGGAGGCAAATTCTGAGTTTGAGGTCAGCCTGGTCTACATTGTAAGACTCTGCCTCAAAAAAAAAAGTTAACATGGGTTTTCATGGAAAAAGCAAAAAAACCAATTTCCCTTAAATGAATGGACCACATTATATATTTTTTTATGTGACTCAACTGATTGACACAAGCCAGCTGTGAACAGAATAGAATGCTCATTAAAGTCACACTTGGGATGTGGCCCATCCACCCTACCTACAAGTCTCATTGACTCTGTATTCACCAGGATTCGGAAACGAAGTTCACCTCCCTCTGAGAAAGAGCTGCAGTCAAGCCAAGGGTGGCTCTCAGAAAGCCTCCTGTCCTCCTCCAACCAGCATATGAAAGTAATCTTTCCAGTTAGGAGGTGGTGGTGCACGCCTTTAATCCCAGCACTCTGGAGGAAGAGGCAGATGGATCTGTGTGAGTTCGAAGCCAGCCTGTTTTACAGAATGAGTTCATAGAGAAACCCTGTTTTGAAAAAAGAAAAAAAGTGATCTTTTAGAAGAACACATATAATTTATGCCATAAACAGGAATTTATTTATTTTTCTATCACATAAAACCACAGCACACTAAGTGTTCACAGCTACATTTCCACTCGGGACTTATGCTAATGAGTTTGTGCATCAGAAACACTCATGGGAAGAGAAGAAAAAGGAAGAGCTCCACACAAGCATTTCACCTGGTTTGTGGCAACAATCAGTGTTGTGCCCTTTACACCCAGAGATGCTACCCACAACACACTCATTGACACACACTCCCCCTCACACAGTGTGCAGAGTAACATGGAGCGATTGGTCACATGAAGCTCTCTGTCCAGGCATGCTAAAGCCCACAGGGTTGCTCTGCCAGACAGGTTCAAGGTGTTGGTGGAGAGGGCCCATGCTAACGACAGGTACATGTGGTAGCTATCATGTCTTCGTACTCTTTGTAAGCAATGGAGCCGTCGGGTTCAATGGTCAACACGCTCAAGGGGCTGTATTTGCCAGGCACACATGAAGGCCTTGGCACAGAGGGGTCCAGCTTCTCATAGATGATATTCTGGACCATGGTGTGCACGGGAGAGCCATACCGATGCCTGACCGCCCTGGGACAGTCCCCTTTACAGTACCTGGGGTTGTATCTGTGTGGGGCCACGATCCAGTTGTCCCATTTGAGCTGACTGAAACTCAGCCTGAAGTCATGGAGTTCACACTCATTTTGGGGGAAAAGAAACTGTTTGAAGTATTCGCTGAGATTGAAGGATGCTGTAAGATGTGGCTTCTTGGCTTCCAAGTGGCTGGTTTTCTGCCCTCGACGGTGCCGGGCAGATCTTTCAACCTCGGCAGCTTCTTCTTGCACAGGCTGGGTGGCCATGCTGCCCTGGCCAGGATGCTGCGAAGGCCTCCAGGTGGAGTGAGGGGAATGCCAGGAGTGATAGGCCTGCGCACTGGTGTCGTTGAGATACAAGATGAGCGAGGGAGGCACGGACAGAGGCATGTTAAACACCCCGTCCTCTGGGGCCTGGTCTTTTGTGCATGTAAAATTGACAGACATATGAATGCTTCTCTCGCTGGAGGCCACCAGAGGCTGGAGGAGGGAAGTCACATCCATCTCGATCCATCTGTGTTTCTTCAAGGTAAAAGAGTATGGCACCCTGAGGGGAGCCTTTCCAGAAGACACAGGCTCCTTTACCAGGAGGTCCCCCCCACAGGTTGCAGGGGAGGAGGAATCAGCCGAGTTGTTGAGCGCATACAGCAAGACTGACTTGAGTAAGTGTTCCATGGCAGTCACCCGATCCAGGTTAAACAGCAGGTCCGCCATCGGCAGGGGTCCTGAGAAGAGAAGCCACCAACCAGTAAGTAGTGCTTGGGGACAAACTGGAGGGAGCGGGAAATGAGATGGAAGAATTAGTACTCAGTCATAAGCAGTTTCCCGTCCTTCTCCTCCCCTACTTCCTTAAGCCTCAAAAACAAACAAAGAAGGGGTTTAGAAGGAAATTATAGAGGGTCTGGGTATGTTACTCAGGGGCAGAACACTTGCCTGGCATGCACAAGGGCCTGGGGTCATGCCTTGAGTTGGGTAGGGAGGTGAGGAGTGTGATATGATCACTTTGAAGGATTGGCACCAGCTTGGGATATGTTGTGAGACTGCCTCACACACACACACACACACACACACTCTCACATACATATTTTCTCTCTCACACACACACCCTCACAGACACGCTCACACACACAATCTCTCACACACACACATACTCTCACACAGACATACACACACAGACACACACAAAAGAGACTGGACCTTGTAGCCCAAACCCATAATCCTGCTCTCTTGGCAGGTAAAGGTCATTCTCAGCTACATAGCAAATTTGAGGTCAAACTGAACTGGTTACATGAGACAAAGGCACCGCCCACAACCACATGGGGTGACTCAAGCCTCAGAAGGTAGAGGCAAGAGGACCAGGAGGTCAATAGCCCCTTTGACTACTGACTGAGTTCGGGGCGGCCAGCCTGGCCTATCAGAGCTCAGTGAGTCAGGAGGATTGCTGCTACATTTGAGAACTTGAGTTTGAACCCTAGGATCTACATGATGGAGGGAGAGATCCAAGTTCGGAAAGCCTTTCTCTGACCTCCAGACATGACCCCACCCCCAATCAACACATGCAAATACATTTTGTCTCCATAAAAGTGAGATCAGCTTTCCTGGAGAGGTAAAGCAAGAGACTATCATTACATCCTAGTTCTGGCCCCAACAGCTCGCTCCAAACACAGGCAGGTGAGAAGAATGTCTCCCTTTGGTGGCATCCCCACTGACGATGCACCCAGGAGACCATCAGAAGCAACACTGGCTGGGCCTGGATGAAGCACGTCAATTGAGAACATCTGACTGCCACGTGAGATTTGAAACAAATGGGGACTCTAAGACTGCTGTGGAAAGTGGGCCAGCAGGAGGATGGGGGGGGCTTTCAACAGACGTCCTGTACAGTCATGATGGTTTTCCATACACTATGAACTGGTGGCCGCCGTGTATGTGTGTTCGGGGGTAGGCGTGTAGGGGTAGTTAATGGACACACACTCTGTGGCACACATATGGAGGTAGAAAGACAACTTGTGGGACTTGGTTCTTCCAACATGTGAGGCCTGGGAACTGAACTAAGGCTGTCGGGTTGGTGGAAAAAGACTTCACCCACGATGCCATAGCAAAAGCCCTGGGATTTTCGTTGCTGGTTTTTAAAGCCTCCCCCACTCTTCTTTCTTACCAAACTGTTCCTGCTATTTTTGGTTTTTTAAGACAGGGTTTCTCTGTAGCTTTGGAGCCTGTCCTGGAACTCACACTGTAGACCAGGCTGGCCTCGAACTCACAGAGGTCTGCCTGCCTCTGCCTCCTGAGTGCTGGGATTAAAGGTGTGGGCCACCACCACCCAGCCTGTTCCCATTGTTGACTAATACTTTGAGGTTTGGGGTTTTTTTGTTTTTATTGTTGAGACAGGGTCTCACCGGATAGCCCAAGCTGGCCTGGAACTCATTGGGTAGACCCAGCTGGCCCTACTCTGAGCTGGGAAAGCAGCCTGCCCCTGCCCCCTGAGGGCTAGAATTAAAGTCACGTGTCACTATGCCCTGGTTGACTTCTGTTGATACTGGAGGTCAAACTCCGGGCATTTGGCACACTCAACATAAACTGTACTATACCTCAGCCATACAGTTTTGTACTGTGCCAGATGGAGACTGAAACTTTCCTCTCACAGGAAACCGAGCGAGAGGGAAATGTCCCATGCATCACAGCCACTACAGGATCAAAGCGAGGTTTCGGCACAAGGCTAGGCCAAAAGCTTGGTAGAATAGAAAGAGATGCTAGCTACTTTCCCTGGTCTTTCAAGACATTACTCTCTTCTAGCCTTGACATATTGAGCTAGTGTGCTGTTACAGGCTTGTGACCCCAGCACTAAGGCAGGAGGGTCACTGCAAGTTTGAGGTCAGTCTCAAAAAAGAAAGAGAGCAGGAAGGAGGGAGGGGAAGAGGGAGGGAGAGAGGGAGGGAGAGAGGGAGGGAAAGTTCAAACAAAACAAAAATCTATCATACTAATTTTTTTCTTTTTTCAGTTTTTAAAAGACAGGGCTTCTCTGTGTAGTCCTGACTATCCTGGAACTTGAGCTGTAGAACAGGCTGACCTCGAACTCACAGAGCCTGCTTGCCTCTGCCTCCTGAGTGCTGGGATTAAAAGTGTGCCACCACTGCCCAATCATACTAGTTTCTTAACTGATGATGGTTTAAGCTAACAACACACACACATAGCAAACAGTGTAATCAGCACTACTGCCCAGGGATGTAGTAGCAGAGGGCTTAGCTAGCATATGAGTCCCACAACCCTATTTGATCCTTAACACCACCACACCAGAAAAGAATTCAAGAGCTTAAGAAAAAATTAAAGCCATGCCATGGTGGTTCATGCCTTTAGTCCCAGCACTCGGGAGGCAGAGGCAGGCGGATCTCTGAGTTCAAGACCAGCCTGATCTACAGTGAGTGTCAAGATAGCTAGGGCTATTATGCAGAGAAACCCTGTCTCAAAAGAAAAAGAACTAATTTGTTTCACTTGGATACTGAGAATATTGCCAAGAGAAAAAATGTGTGATGCTGTAAACCTGCATGATTCCAGTACTCAAGGGCTAAGTAAGGCAGGAGGATGTAGAGTTTGAGTAGAACCTGGGTGAAAGGGTAAGATCTTGCCTCAGAACAAACAAATTCAAATCAAAGCCTGGCTTCTCTTAGTAACAAACACTGAAGCTCCTGTCTTCCTCTCTCCACCCAGTTGAACAATTTGCTCTTACCCACCTGTCACCTGGTTGCCAGGAGCTGGCTCGTGCTTGGTGTAGGGGCTGAAGAGCCGAACAGTGTTGTAGAGGTGACTTCTGCTGGGTTTAGGAACCCCTTCCTTGGTAGCATATGTCTTATAGAGCTTTTTCATGTAGTAGAGCGCTCTGGAGTCAGGTTGCAGCTTAGGGGCCTCACCTCTCCTATCAGACAGGACCTTAAAGAGGGGAGGCAAGAGACCCGATCTGTCGGTCCCATCTACGGGCAGCAGCAAGGACCAAGGATCTGCCTCAGATTCCAAAGCTGCACTGGCTCCAGTCTGGGATTCTCCCCTAGAAGCCTGAGAGCTGAGGCTAGTAAGAAAACACAGCCAGGCAAAGCAGCAAAATCCAAACCGGAGTTTGCTGGGAAGTGCCATGGCTTGGGAGAACTAGGAAGAAATGCATCTCCCCACACCGGTCTTCTTTCTAAAGACTGGGAAAGCCCTGGCGTGGTCCTTAAATAAAATCTAGGTGTGGAGGACCAGCTTCACTTCTGTAATCAGACCTCAAGGATGCCTAGCTGTAGGTCATTTTTCATCAGCTCTACAAGTCAGCTGTTAGCACATTTTTATACAATTTGTTCCCATTAGATGCAGATTTGTCTACTTAGCTTTTTTCCATTTTCCCTGACATTTACTTCAAACCCACCAAGTATTATTACCCTCATGGACTACTTATACAGCTGAAAACCCAAGAGAAACCCGAAGAATTGTAAAACAAAATATCTTAGGGCTGAAGACGTAACTGCAGAAATATTAGGTTTGTTTTTTCTCTTGATTCACCGTCTCCACAGCTCTCACTGCCTTAGTACTAACTGGTTACTTATTGCACAGTGAGTTGGAAACACAGGAAGTCACAGCGGGTACAGAAATTCCAGAGTGACGTTAGGCTGTTCAGCCTGTCCAGGTGCCTTAGTACAGGGCATGGAAAGTTGGCATAGGACAACAATTACTCACAGTGTGCTTTAAAAGAAGACATGGCGGCGGCCAGGGGAGAGGGGTTGCAGGTGTGATGCACACCTTTAATCCCAGCACTCAGAAGGTATAGGCAGGTAGAACTCTATGAGTTCAAGGCCAGCCTCGTCTACAGCGAGGGTTCTAGGAAAGCTAGAACTACGTACTATGGAGACCCCATTTCAAATAAAAAGAGGCCATTATGGAGCTGGAGAGATGGCTCAGTTGTTAAAGAGCACTGACTGTTCTTCCAGAGGACCTGGGTTCAAATCCCAGTCACCCACATGGTAACTCACAACTTTCTGCAACTCCAAGATCAGATACCTTTACACAGATTGCATGCAGGCAAAACAGCAATGCACATAAAATAATAAATTATTTTTAAAAAGAGGACATCAACTTTAATCTTGACCAATTTAAAAATACAACATCCTGGGACTGGAAAGATTGCTCAGCAGTTAAGGGCAGTGGTTACTCTTCCCAGAACAAATTATGTGGCTCATGACCACCTGTAACTCCACTTATGGCACCCTTAGGAATGTAAAACACCAATTATAAAATGAAAATAACAAGTATTTAAAAAAAACCCATAATATCTGTACAGCAAGACAGCTCTGAGAATAAAAGCACTTGCCACCAAGCCTAATGACCAAAATTCAGTCCTACAAACCTGCATCCAGTCTCTAAGATCTGCATGGCAGAAAGGGAGAAGAGACTCCTACAGGTTCCTCTGACCTATACTCACATGCACCCCTGCCCTTTGCACACAGAATACATATTTTATTTAAAGGAAGCAACTACAGAAAGTTTTTATTTGCTCAAAGGAATCAATGCCTTTTGAAGCAGAACAGAAACCACAAATATCCTAACTACTGTCAATACTTTCAAATCTAGCACATAAAACTTGATTTTCATTAGAATGCCATTTTCCACACTAGTGATAAAAAATGTAAGACTCATATTTTATGTGTGTGTGTATGCAAACGATTATTGCACCTCATCTTCTGAACAAGAATGTCACATCAGCCTCTCCTTGTTAAAGGCGATGACAATCTGAGGACACTTCATGTCACAGTCACCTCCTTTGCCAGCGCCAAGTTCGCCTCATGTGAGGCCTCTGTTTCATGAGAAACACTGGTTTTCCACTGCTGTCTGTGGCACCGGTTATTCATTCAGGATCAAGAGCCCTGGCAAAGTCCCTGGGTTTGTCGGCAGCAGCTCTTTCCTTCTTTGATCTGCTCTTATCAGATTCACTGTCAGACAAAGATTTCCTTTCTGTACCATCTTTTTCATTACCAGCTTTTTGAAAACTAAGAAATGCTTCAATTAATTCTGGACAATCTAAATTTCCCTCTGGTTTCCAAGTATTCTCAGCATCTGTGAGCCTCTTCCACTTGAGGAAATGCTCCACCCTCCTATTCACTCACTGCACCTGGGTCCAGGACTTACTTTTTCTACCACAAATTCTTCAGGTTCTGCCTCTTCAACTTTTTTTGCTTCAGGTTGCGCTCCTCAGCTAAGTCACATCCAAGAGGCAAAATACATATTTTAAAAATAATGAAAAGTACAATATTCTAGTGTTCTTGTTTTGGTCTACAATTCATTCTGGTCGGAAGGTTTTGAGATATATGCAAGTAGCACATATTTAAACATATTTAATATGTACTATTAAATGTTTTATTTATTTTTTAACAAGCCACCCAGATGGCAGAATTCACGACAGTATTTTAGTCCTTGACTAAATAAAGTATTTGTGTTCCTGCCTTGGAGCTGAGACCAGGCTAGATAGTGTTTTAGGAGAACCCGGGGCAAATGCACCATGCAAGGAGGGGCTACCTAGGGCCCCTCGGAAGGTGATCATCTTCTGGAAGAAAGTCAACCCATACTCATAACACAAGATAAAAAAAAGTCAGTGTGCGCAGCACCTGATTAATAAAGCCGAACCCTTGCAAAACTGAAGCTCAGGGTTCGCCAAGCCGCCGCCCCAGTTTGATCGCCAGATTATAATTGGCCAGTCATCCCATTTACAGGCATTGGGACAAACAGAAAGGTCCGTGAGTCCCACAGGACAGTATTAGTTAGGAGAATGCACTTTAGGGAAAACACAAAAGTTCCATAAAGAGAGGAAAGAGCAGGGGCTCGATGACACACCCTGCCCGAACTGAATGAAGCTCCTCTATAGCTCCCATGACCACGACCCACGTCTGACAACTGGTTGACCGAGAGCTGATGATTTGTAACTGAATTGGGAGAAACGTTTGTCACATCCTCGACAAGTCTACCGGCTGCCAGTGATTTGCTAGGCAGCGTTTACCGTAGCCCTAGACCCAATGTCCCTAACTTTGTGCTGCAGTCATGAGGGTCTGTCTACAGTCCAGTCCCTTTTGGTTACGGGGATCCCATGCAACTGGCACTCTTCCGCTAAGGGTCAGCCAGGAGGACAAAGTCCCCCTTTTTTTTTTCTCATTGGGAAGCTTCCAGCTCTGGTATCAACTCAAAGAAAGCCCTGGCACTAAGCAGTTAAGAACCAGGTCTTGGAACGCCCACACGCCCTAAGCCCCGCCCATTGGCATAAACCACGCCCTATGCACCTAAAGGCCCCGCCCCATGCACGGCAGGAGCCTCACGGACTTTCACCTAAATTCTGTCCGGTGCTCGCTTAAAATCCGGGCCACGCACTCACCAAGCCCCACCAATATCCTTCCAAGCTCCGCCCACATGCTAACATAAGCCCGCCCACACGTCTTCTACTCTCCCGTAAGGCACACGTGCTCCGTTAAGCACCACCCAGCCTCTTGAAGAACCGGTTCTGCACCTGTAAGCCCCGCCCCCTCTCTCTAGGCCCCGGGCCACTCCCGCCCGCGCGGAAGGCCACTCCCAGGTCTGTTGTCCAAGCCATTTTCTCTTTAGGGCTGGTCGGCGTCTCCCCCTGAAGACCGCAGGAAAATGGTAGTGCCAGGAAATGACGTTAAGACCTCCAGCCTCGGCTTCCGCCCCTTCCGGAAGTGACGTTGAAGCCGGGCTCAGCGCGGTGGAGGTAGAGGTGACCTGGTGGCGAGGGTCGGTACGGGGCCGTGGAGGTTCCTTGCGGGCCTAAGCCACGCTTGTGTCCTCCGTCCTTAGGGCCGCCGCCACCATGGGCCGCGAGTTTGGGAATCTGACGCGGATGCGTCACGTGATCTCCTACAGCTTGTCACCCTTTGAGCAGCGCGCCTTCCCGAACTACTTCAGCAAAGGCATTCCCAACGTGCTGCGCCGCACTCGCGAGCGCATCCTGCGCGTGGCGCCGCGTGAGTGCGGGGCGGGCGAGGGAGGGCGCACCTTTCCTTCCAACATCCCGGACCAGACGTGGAGTTGTTACCATATCGAAGTGACTGGCCTAAGGTCACTCGGATGACTCCAGCGTCTCCCTCTGAGGTCATCGCTGTCCGCTATCAGTGCTGCAATGCTGATGCAATGTCTTGTGTTAGCTATGCGCCGATTTGCTGACGGTGTCATGGCATTGCGAATATGCCAGGTACACTTGAATTTGATGGAGCGGGTGAGGCCCGATCTTGGTGTGGAACCCAGGCTGGCCTCACACTTGTGATTTTACTGCCTTGTCCTCGGGACTGCTGGCTGGGATTATAGGCATTCGCCAGCACAGCAACTTGAAATGTACTTTTAAGACAGCGAAGTTTGTTAAGTAAATTTCATCTTCAGTTATCTCATGAAATTTTTCATTTAGTGCTAAGAAGGAGAGAGACTAGGAAGGTCAAGGCTAAATCTGGTCATTATTTTGGTTGCTTATAAAATGGGTGTATAACTGTAACCATTTTTTAACCTCTTATTAAAAGTAGTTTCTGGTCGTGATAGTGCCTGCATTTAATCTCAGCATTCAGCATTGCCAGGGGCATAAGTTTCATTTTTTTCATTCCCGAGGCAGAGGAAAGTGGATCTACGTAGTTTGAGGCCAGCCTGGTCTACACAGGGAGTTCAGGTCCCCAAGGGCCATATAGTAAGAGCCTGTCTCAAAACAAAAACATAGGGCTGGAGATGGCTCAGCACTTAAAATCACTTGCTGCTCTTTCAGAGAACGTGGTTCCGTTCCCACCACCCATATCGTAATTCACAAGCACCTGTGTGTGACTCCAAAGGGAACTGGCACTCTCTTATTGTCTCAGTCATGGAGCATGTGTGTGATACACAAACATATATACAGATGAAACACTTATAAAAAGCAAAGGCTGGGCATTCATGAATGAATGAGGCAGGCAGGTCTCTGAATTGCAGACCAGTCTGGTCTGCATAGTTAGTTTCAGGACAGTTAGCCAAATAGAGACCTTGCCTCAAAAAAAAAGCCAAAGACACCTTTAATCCCAGCACTTGGGAGGCAGAGACAGGTGGATCCCTGAGTTTAAGGATAACCAGGGCTACACAGACCCCTTCTCCAAAACGAAACAAGTTAAAAGCTAGAGACAACAGAAGGGCAGGCAGAATGGTAGAAAGGCAAAACTGAGGACCGAGGGCAGGACATGGTGCATGACAGAGGCCAGCCTGGTTCCCACAGACCGTCTCCACCCCCAGAGGAGCTGAGGTTCTGCGCTCTCTGTGCTCACAGCTTTCTCTCTTGACTGTTGCAGCGTTTGTAGCGTTTTATCTGATCTACACCTGGGGGAACCAGGAGTTTGAGCAGTCCAGGAGAAAGAACCCAGCCATGTACGAGAATGACAAGTGAGCAGCACGCGTCTGGATGACAGTTTCCCGCCTGAAAGCCCCTTCTCTGCAAGAGGAGTCTGTTATGTGTCCTGAAGATACAATAAATTACTTACGTTATGGGCTTTCCTGTTGTGACTTTGTTTGCTTATTTGAGACAAGGTCTCACTACGTGTACCTGACTGGCCTGGACGAACTAAGAAGTCCACCTGCCTCTGCCTCTGCCATCATGCCTGGACCAAGTTTGTTTTTTGAGACAAGGTTTCTCTGTGTAACAGTCCTGGCTGTCCTTGAACTTGCTTTGTAGACCAGGCAGGCCTCGAACTCACTGAGATCCACCTGGCTCTGCCTCCCAAGTGCTGGGATTAAAGGCATGCGCCACCACCTCCACTCCAACCCTCATGATTGTTTTGTTTTACAAGCAGAGTCCTTAGTGTGACTGGGTATATTCAAGTCATGATGATCCCTTTCCCGGCACAAGTCCTGAAAGGAGGTTGGGGGTAGGTGTGAGTGGCATGGGGTCGGGAATGCCAGCTCTTGACCCAATTCTGCTCCCATTATAACTATAAAGTCCAGTAATGACACTGTAATTAGGATGTCAGGTGTTCTTCATATCCACATAAAGGAACTTTTAACTCCCCGCAGCCTTTGAAGTAAGCGTCATAATCTCTGCAGATGAGGAATCAGTTTAAGTACTTTGCCCAGAAGCACATGACTGAGTTGGTAGAGCAAGGTACCAGTGTGTGCTCTTCAAACCATGCCATGCTGCTTTGCTCCCCAAGGAAGGCCTTAGCCTGAGGGGTTTCATCTGTGAAAGGAGACCATGGTGCCATCCCTTGGCTGCTACAGCCCGTGTCAGTCGGAACCATGGTTGGCTTTGTGTCATGGAGCCAATCCAACAGTGGCTTTTAGCTGGATGTGGACCACAAGGTCTGAAAAGACTCATCCTTTTATGGGAAAGGTACACCACCTGCCCTACAATCTTTGGATGCCCTTGTTCTCTCTGCCTGGAGATGATAGGGCGGGCATGCTTGACCGTCCTGAGCTTCTGGCCTTGTCAGTTGGCTAAGGGCATTGCTGCAGACTGTAGCAGCTCACAGTGTAATGTTGGACTCAGACATTTTTTGCCTGATTGCTAGCTCGTGCCAAAAGTCCTCAAAAGAGAACAAATGACAAGCTGGATTGTGGTGGTGCATACCTTTAATCCCAGCACTTGGGAGGCAGAGGCGGGCAGATCTCTGAGTTCGAGGCCAGCCTGGTCTACAGAGCGAGTTCCAGGACAGGCTCCAAAGCTACACAGAGGAACTCTGTTTTGAAAAACCAAAATAAATAAATAGATAAAGACTTCCAACAATAGGAAATCTGTAGGTTGCATGGACTATAAGACAGGATATAGACTGTGTCTTATACCCATGCCCTGTATCAGTCGTTCTCAGCCTTCCCAATGCTGCAACTCTTGCAGCCCTTTAATAGGCTCGTGTTGTGGGGAACCCAACCATAACTTCATTTTCATTGTTGCTACATAACTATATTTGCTACTGTTATGAATCATTATGTAAATATCTTTTCCAGTGGTCTTAGGTGACCCCTGTGAAAAGACTGTTTAGTCCCTGCCCAAAAGGGGTTGAGACCCACAGGTTGAGAATATCTGCTTTAAACTGTCACTTCTGGAACCTTAAATGTCTACAAAACATGTCAGCACAAGGGTGTTTGAGTTAGCTGTAGTGGAGATGGTGAGATGAGCGAGCCCAGGGAAATTCCCAGAGTTGTGCCCATTCCCAGTCCAGTGTCCGTGTTTGACTCTGTCCAGATTTATTCCTGTGTCTTAGAACCCATGAGTCTACCATAGACTCCTTTAGGAATTTGAAATAAAGCCAGGCAGTGATGGCACATGCTTTTAATCCCAGCGCTTGGGAGGCAGAGGCAGGCGGATTTCTGTGAGTTTGAGGCCTGGACTACAGAGTGAGTTCCAGGACAGCCAGGGCTACACAGAGAAACTGTCTCAAAAAAAAAAAAAGAAAAAGAAAAAGAAAAAAAGACAAACAAGCTGCATGCAGGCCTCCAGGGGTGGAAATATAGCCACGCCCATCTTGACTCTGGACACACCAGCTCAGAAGACTAACTTCAGTTTTCTTAGCCCACAGCAGGAGACGAGCGTCTGACCTTTTAAAAACACATATATTATTGTATGTGCATCTATGCACCACGGTGTGCATGTGGAGGCCGGAGGACAACTTTGTAAGATCAGGTCTCTGCTCTCTACTTCTGCCTTTATCTGAGTTCTGCCTTCACGGCAGAGGCAGCCCCTAAGCCCATTGTGAATGCTGAGGGGACCCTGCTGTCAGTGCTTTGATGTTTGGGGTTCTGTTTATGGCTAAAATCGTCCCTTATGGCTGAACTCTGTCTTTCACAGAGTTTTTCCCCTTTGAGTTTAGGGACAGATGTGAAGGGTGCCCAGACAGTGACTCTGAGCCTACATGACCTGGAGTCTCTTTAGGGACTTGTTCTGTTTGTAGAGATTCACAAAGGATAATGATAAATGCCCTGCCCCATTCACATAATGAACGTGCGTGCGTGCGTGCGTGCGTGCGTGCGTGCGTGCGTGCGTGCGTGCGTGCG
>LOJH01000564.1:0-11932 GCA_001685095.1 Ellobius talpinus | reverse complement strand
AAACCCTGTCTCGAAAAACCAAAACAAACAAACAAGCAAACAAACAAACAAAAAAACCAAAACAAAACAAAAAAAAGAACAGCTGTTGCTTTTCCAGAGGACCTGAGTTTGGATCCCAGAACCCAAGTTGGGTAGCTCTAGCTCACTCCACTCACTCCAGCTCCAGAAAATCTAGGTCTTCCTCTGTCCTCTGGGAACAAATGAATGGACACTCACTATCTCTCAAATATTTCAATTTATTTTTTGTACAGGTGTTTTGCCTGGTATCCTCAAAGGCCAGAAGGGGGTGTCAGATCCTGTGGAACATAGACAGTTGTAATCAGCCATGTGAATCCTGGGAATTGAACCTGGGTCTTTGTATTTTTTTCTTCCTGAGACAAAGTTTCTCTGTGTAGTTATAGCTGTCCTGGGAACTCACACTGTAGACCAGACTGGTCTCGAAATCACAGAGACCCATCTGCCTTTGCATCCCAAGTGCTGGGATTAAAGGTATGCACCACCAATGCCTGACCAACCTGGGTCTTTTGAGAGGACAGTCAGTGATCTTAACCACTAAACTATCTCTCCAGCCCAATTGATCTTTAAAAACAATAAACATTTAAAAGCAACAAAGTGTGTGTGGGTGTGAATGCATAACAGAAAAAAGTTACTAAGTGAAAGTTAGGTTCTATAAGATTTCAAAGATGATACAAAGATGGATGAAAGGAAACAAAATAGACAGGGAAACGAGCCATATTATATACAAAAAAGACAGAAAGTAGAACACACATGCCCCATCTAGGTTGTCTAAGGAGGAGTTCAGGCAAGGAATAAGAGATATTTGAGACCAGACCTTGTGCCTGTAGGCAACAGTGAGTTATGGAGGGGTTCTAAAGTCCTAACTACAGCAGGATTTGTGGGTAATCTATATGGTACTGGCTTGAAATTTAAAAAAAAAAGACATTTTAGGAAATGACAATAACTTTGTCTGGGCTGGATGTGTGGTTCTGTGGCTAGGCACTCGCTTAGCATGTACAAGACCTGGGTTCAATCCCTAGTAATGTAATGAACAAAACAATACAAGATAACATTCTGAAGAAGGGTGGAGGTGAAAATGAAAAGAACATTTCTGAGTATAGATATGGCTGTTATATACAGTTATGAAAATCTGTAATCCATTGTACACATTTGAAGGCTTTTCCAAGAAAGCACAAACATATCTGAGAATTTTCAGGCAGTAATTAGTTTGTTCATCTCCTGTTATGTTTTGCCTAAATATGAGAGCATCTCTGGACAGGGATAAGAAGCTTTGCACATTTTGTATCCTAGGCAACAGACTGTTACACAAGCTTACCTTAAGGTGCTCAGTCAGCGTCTTGGAGTACTTCAGAGCATTCTCCTTCTTCAGTTTGAACAGTCTCAGGTACAACAATGACTGGCATCTCAGGCTAGGCAATGAGAAAGGGCAGTGTATTTAGACATGGCTACATGTACAAGCAATCTTTTATTGTATAGAAATAAAGAACTAGTTTCACGCGAGCAACCATGGCCTAGGGTCAGCATTACCTCTTAGACAAAACCACAAGGTCAGATTAATATGGAACATACCCTAAGGAAAGTAACTAAGAAACTTAGGACTAACATCCCATTAGGCATTGACATTTAAAATTAAAACTACACCAACATAATACAAATACTTTTAAAAAGTTAAAAACTGAAAGTAGAAAACTGAAACATTAATATTACAAGTATGATAGAACATCCCAACCTTCAACCACACAGTTTAGCCCACATAATTATTGCTCCTGTCCATATATTCACTAAAGGCCACTTTCACATTCACTGGTCTTTCTGCTCTTTAAGAGTTTTCTTGCCATTCTTTCCCACCATCCAGTCCTTGACTACATTGTAACCTCCAGAACAAGTCTCCCAATCCTCTACTTTACAGAGTAAGAGGATTTTTTTTTGAGACAGGGTCTCTATTTTATGTCTTCCTAGATGTCCTGAAACTTGCAATATGTAGACCAGACTGTCCTCAAACTCACAGAGATCCACCTGCTTCTGCCTCCTGGGATCAAAGGTGTGTTCATATATTCACGTGATTAATTAGTTTCTGTCTCTCCACACTGGAGTATAGACTCCATAATGGGCAGTATAATGTCAGACTTAGTCCAGAGCTGCATTTCTTTTTTCTTTCTTTTTTTTTTCAGAGCTGCATTTCTAGTATAAACATAGTGCATGGTCAAGTATGCCATTCGAATAAGTGAATAGATGACTTCTCTCTGAGACAAAGCAACTGGAGCACATATAGAAAGGAGATTCTAGAAAAGCTGCCCCTTGACTCCATGGAGGGCTCTAATATCACTACCACTCCAGCACTTTCATCAACAGGACTGTGGATCAGAGAATGACAGGAGCTAAAATCTTTCAGTAGGGATTCTGAGCTGTTTCCTGTTTGACTGCTAAGAAAAGATTTTGTGGAAGACTGATTCAAGGGTAATACTCAAAAAAGCACACACAGCACAATTCATCAAGGACTGTCTGTCACACAGCAAAAATACACAACACTTACCAAAGTACTGTGAGTCTCTTGTCTGCAGCTGTAGCATCTGGTGCCAAATAATTCTTTAGTTTCATAGTATATCTATGAGTTGAGAAAAAAAATGAACGACAAATAGAACAGGCTATTTCACCTTATCTTACAACTTCTATATTCTCAAAATATCAGAATCAAACCTAAATAAAGCACCCACTAAAATTCTTCCCTAAGGAAAATGGAACACTACGCATCTTCCCAGTTCACAATATTCAGTTAATTAGATAATTAAATAACAATAATAAATAATAAAGTTACTCCATTGAAACGCCGAGTTCCCACTTACTTGATGAGCTCCACCGTGTCTGAGTACATCGGGAACGGGGACTTAGATTCCTGAGCATTCTTCTCTAATGCATTCCCACACTCAATGAAAGACACTACAGCATCAAGGTAGTACACTGCTTTCTCAAACCTATCAGACTAAAGGAGAACGATGCTGAGTAAAGGCACAATGCAATGATAAAAAACAGGAAGGACACAGCAGCTTAGCAAATCACATGAGGAAGAATATTTACGTACCAAAGCATCTGCATTATGTTTGAGTTTTTTTGCTTCTTGTAAATAATGGTCTGCTGAGTAATTTCTGCAAAATAAATTTTCTTTATAAACAAAGAGTCAACATTTCCTAAGATAGTAAGTTAATCTAGTATCTTACAGCTTTCACATTCTCAAGAAGTGAGTAATTATCAAACATTTCAGTGTTCTGAGCAATATATATAGATTAAGAACATAAATTATGTTTTACTGTGGCAAATCTACTGAAGCACACAGAGATCAAGTTCCCTAGTATTAAACACTAACTTAAGTTGTTTTATAAAATCAAAAGTATATAGGGTGCAGGTAGGAGAAGTATCGTCTAACAGAAGGCAAGAGAGAATTAACACTCTTATCTGAGAAGATTCTGTTATCCACAGTGCACTGGCAGAAGCAGCAGCAGCTCCAGGAAGCACACCCTTCCTGTCTCAGGGAAGCCACTGGTTGTTAAAAAAAGTAGCTGGACTAGCCGGACGGTGGTGGTGCACGCCATTAATCCCAGCACTTGGGAGGCAGAGGCAGGCAAATCTCTGTGAGTTCGAGTCCAGCCTGGTCTACAAGAGCCAGTTCCAGGACAGGATCCAAAGACACAGAGAAACCCTGTCTTGACAAACCAAAAAAAAAGATGCTTTTCAAGTTAAAACCTGAATATTCTCTAGGTCAGATACACGTATTAACCCTATAAGAACTGACATATTCAAATGAATTTCTTATACGCTGACTGGAATTTCTTAATGAACACACAAAAGTATATTTATGTTTTTACAGCCGGCACAGTATTGCACACCTTTAATATCAGTACTCAGGAGGCTGAAGTAGGTCAATCTCTTAGAGTTTGAGGCTAGCTTGGTCTACATAGCGAGTTCCAGGTCATCTAAGGCTACACAGTGAGATTTTTTCTCAAAACAAAACAAAAAAAACAAACAAAACAAAAAACCCACAAAATTTACCTCACCTGTCATCAAAGGCAAGCTTTGTTCTCCGAGGCTTTGAAGAATCAGGAGTTGGTGTAGATGGAGGGCAATTAGAGGAGCTACTTGGAGCCTTTTCCTGATGAAAAGAATATATATAGCTATGTTGAAAATTGTCAGGAGACTAAAAATGAAGCTAATCTCACCTCCTCAACCATTGCTAAAACAGAAAGAAAATTCTACAGTCTTCAAATTTCTTTGTTATTAAATTCCATAGTACTTAAAACAGATTGGGTTCATTTTATACAACCAAAGTATTTATTGTTATATCTACTACATGCAAGGCACTTAGGCTAGGTACTTGTTAAAACATAAGGAAGACAGAAACTGGGTATCAAAATGGCAGCAGTGGGTTGGGAAGATGGCTGAGTAGGTTAACACGTGTGCTGTGAAGCAAGAGAACCTGAGTTCAAATCCCCAGCACCTGCGTAAAAGCTGAGCATGGCTGTACATTCCTATAACACTAGAGTTGTGAGACAAAAAACAGGCACATTCAGGGAGTGGGTGAGATTCTAAGTTCAACAAGTAACTGAAATGGAAGAGCTTCAGGTTCAAAGAGAAACTCTGCCTCAAAGAAATAAAGGGCTGGAGAGATGGTGCAGCAGTTAAGAGCACTGGTTGCTATTACAGAGTACTTAGGGCCAGTCCCAAGCACGCACACAGTGGCTCACAATCATCTGATCCAATTCCAGGAATCCAACATTTTCTTCTGACCTCTGTGGGCACCAGGCACACTAGTGGTGAATATCACACAAACATGCATACAAAACATTCATACATGCACGTTCTTTTGTTTGTTTTTCTCTGTGTAGCTTTGGAGTGTGTCCTGGAACTTGCTCTGTAGACCAGGCTGTCCTCGAACTCACAGATCTACCTGCCTCCGCTTTCTGAGTCCTGGGATTAAAGGTGTGCACCACCCACCACTCAGCCACATAAATTTTTTTTTAAAAAGCATTTAAAAAGAAAACACTTTAGCCAGGTGGTGGTAGTGCATGCTTTAATCCCAGCGTTCAGGAAGCAGAGGCAGGCGGATGGCTTTGAGTTTGAGGTCAGCCTAGTCTACACAGAGAAACCCTGTTTCAAAACAACAAACAAACAAACAAACAAAAGAGATAAAGTTCAGTAGGAAATGATAACTATGGCCCTCCCCTGGCCTCTGCATACATGCATGGACACACAGATGCACATACCACCCCCCAAAAAAAACACAACAAAACAAAACAAAAAACTAAAGGGTAGTACCACTCAGGAAAACACATATTGGGTATGGTAGCACATGCCTTTAATTGCAACACTCAGCCAGGAGGATTTCTCTAAATTCAAGAACAGCCTGGTCTACAGAGCAAGTTCAGGTCACTCAGGGCTATACAGTAAGATCCAGTCTCAAACAAAGAAACAAAACAAGAACAGAGGTTTATTACTAAGGCCTAGTTAACTATTCAGTATGGTTGTTAATTCTTCAACTATCCTACGAAATAAGTGTTACGGTTAGATAGGTATTTCTGTTGCCATTGTTTTAAGGTAGTCTAATCTAAGGAGCTGGAAAGAAGGTTCATTGAATAAGAATACTTCTTGCTCTTCCAGAGGACTTGAATCTGGTTCCCAGGAGCTCACAAACTGCCTATAACTGCAGCTCCAGGGGTATCTGATACCTATAGCTTCCAAGTGTAGATACTCATGTCTACATAAAATACATAGATACATACTCACAATTTAAAATGAAAACGAAACAAAACAAAAAGCGTCTGAGTACTGGGGTGAGAACTACTCCTTGAGATACGAGGCAATACTATACCCTGGAGTAAAAAGAGAGATCACAGCTGTGTCATTTTGGTGGGGCACTGGTGTTCAGCTCCTTCCTTGCTCTGAGAAGATAATGTGCAAACTTTGGTACTGGGCTTCTAGAACTAGTGTTTCTATCACTACCAGACTGTGGCAACCATGGCAACTCTGGCTAACTAATACAATCATAAATTCACTAGATAGCTGAGGTGAACTTCCAATTTAATTTGCAAAGTTCTAAGCTTTGTTCTTTCCATACCAGTGGTAGTATGTCTCTTCTTAACCAACATCAATGTACTACTTGTATACATTTCTAAACAATAAAGGCTTACTGACAGTATCAGCTTGTAGTGATATTTCATTTGTATTTTAATAAATAAAACTTGCCTGAAAATAGAATACAAAACTGCCACACTAGTCAGCCATACAGGCCAGGTAGTGGTACACACCTTTAATCCCAGTACTAGAGAGGAATATAAGGTGAGATAAGACAGGAACTCATTCTCTTTCAGTCTAAAGATTTCATACAGGTAAGAGCTCTCTAGTGGCTTGGCTGCTTTGGTTTTCTGATCTTCAGGTTGAACCCCAATATCTGTCTCTGGGTTTTTATTACTCATGCTACATCAGCTAAGACATTATTGACTGAATACTTATAGGTTACCCTGTGAAGAAAGCATCATGCAATTGGCTGAAGAAGTAAGCAAAGGGCTAAGTGAGTAAGTCAGCTACTTAAGTTCTACTCTTAACTCTAGGCTTTCTTTAAACTTCACTTCCTCTGGAAAAATTCAATGACTCTAATGTGGACACCCATTCTAAGATTTGCTATAGGGTTCCGTGGTAGCACACACCTTTAATCTTAGCACTTGGGAGACAGCCAGGGCTGTTACACAGAGAAACTCTGTCTCAAAAAAAAAGGTAAAATGAAAGCAAACAAACACACAAACCAATAAAATATAGGAAAAAGTGAGAGTATGCCTGCCTATAGTCCCAGAATTTAGGAGGCTGAGGCAAGATGATCTCAGCCAGGCAGTAGTGATGTACACCTTTAATCTCAGCATTCGGAAGGCAGAGGCAGGTGGATCTCTGGGAGTTCAAGTCCAGCCTGGTCTACAAGAGCTAGTTCCAGGATAGCCTCCAAAGCTACACAGAGAAACCCTGTCTTGAAAAACCAAAAAGAAAAAGAGAAAAGAGAAACGAAGAAAGAGTTGATAAGCAGGTAAAAATAGAACAGTGAAGGAGGGCAACAGAACACTCAGTGCCCTTGGGATGCTGGGTGAGCTCCCCAAGTTAGTAAAGAAATAGGGTGCTTGTTTAGAGAGAAATCCATTTGTACAACAGCTTGAAAAGTTCATAATTTAACTTACTTAAACTTAAAAGCTTCTTAAAGGTTTGTTTAAACAATTTTATTTTATGTGCACTGGTGTCAGACCCCCTGGAATTAGAGTTATAGACAATTGTGAGCTGCCATGTGGATGCTGGAAATTGAACCCAGGTCCTCTGAAAGAATAGGTAGTGCTCTTAACCACTGAGCCATCTCTCCAGCCCTTAAACATAAATATTTTTGTTGTTGTTGTTGTTTGTTTTTTGAGCCTGTCCTGGAACTCGCTCTGTAGACCAGGCTGTCCTTGAACTCACAGAGATCCCCTGATTGCAGAAGCCTTCCTAGTACTGGGACTAAAAGTGTGCTCCATCACGTCTGGCTTAATTTAAAATCTTTAATTAACACATTCAATAGTCATAACAGCCTGTAGCAGTCTAGAATATTGATTTCCAAATTTTTGTTTACTCAATTAACAAAATTCCAGTACATTATATTCTTAAAAAACTTAATCTTCTTAATTTTCACTCTAATATTGTAATGTCATGAAGTTGCTCCTGACTGGGACAGTTTGGAAAGCATATGAACAACCTGGTCATTTGGGGGATTGTGACAGGTGGATCAGGTTTTTTACACATCCAAGTTATGCTACATAGTGAGATCCGGTCTTAAGGGAAAAAAAAGATAATATTATAAACATATTGAGGTCTACTAAAGCCCAGCCTTGAAAAACCTTTTTGGACCCAAATCTCCATCTATAAACACCAAGGTTATTCAACTATATCACTGGTATGTTAAGGATGACCATTTGAAGCCAGGTGTGGTAGCACACACTTTTAGTTCCAGCATTCAAAAGGCAGAAGCAAGTGGATCTCTTTGAGTTCCAGGCCAGCCAAGGTAAACTACACAGTGAGATCCTACCTCAATAAATAAATAAATAGCCACATGTGGTGGCATAATTTGCAACTCTACTATTCCTATAGAGGGAAACTGCCCAGAAATTTGAGAGATCCTGCCTCAACAAGATGAAAAGTGAGAACCAATTCTTGAAAGTTGTCCATACACACACAGTCACTCATTTTAAAAAACAAAGCAAAACAAAACAAAACAAAACAGGCCTGCAACCTTAATGAGATGATGTTTACAACCCAGAGGAAGACATGGCAGGGTGATTTTCAAAGGCTCAAGCCCCAGCACCATACCTTGGTCTCTTTGGAGCTGCTGGAAACCTTCCCTTCAGTCTTCTTTTGCTTTGAAGTGGAGGAGCTATTTTTGCTGCTGCCACTATTGTCCTTGTTGTTGGTGCTGCTGGATTTTAAGGAAGAAGATTGACTGACAGTCCTCTTCCGAGAGCTATGCTCTGGTTTTGAATCTTTTGAAGGAACAGGCCCAGCAGGTGAAGGCAGCAAGTCCTTTTCTTTTGTACTACTCTGCTTAGATGACCTGCCAAACAAAACAAATGTCCTCATTTCATCTAGTGATACAGGAGTGAAGAATTTTCCATTTTTTCACTAGCTTTTAAAGCAAATTTGCAAAGACATTCTCCATATGATTGCAAAACAAAAAGAGTGTAAATTCCATAAAGTAGTCATCTTGTTTCTTCCTCCACCTGCCCCCATTGACTTGTTTTCTCTTTTCTACAATAATGCCCAGTGCCTGAACAACCCCACACAATAAATATTCTGTGCTGGCTAGTTTTATGGCAACTTGACACAGGCAAGAATCATTTAAGAGATGGGAACCTCAACTGAGAAAATGCTTCTGTAAGTCTGGACTTGTAGGCAAGCCTATAGAACATTTTCTTAATTAGTGGTTGATATGGGAGGACCCAGCCCATTGAGGATGATGCCTGGGCTAGTGGGCATGGGTTCTATAAGAAAGCAGCCAGATCAAGCCATGGAAAGCAAGTAAGCCAGTTAGCAGCACCCCTCCATAGTCTCCTATGCTGTTTGTCCCAGCATCAGCTCCTGCCTCCAGGTTCCTGTCCTGTTTGAGTACCTGTCCTGACTTCCTTAAGTGATGAGCAGTTGAAGTGATGAGGAAACATAAGCCAAACAAACTCTTCCCTCCCCAAGCTGCTTTTAAGTTACAGCAATAGTAACCTAACTGGGATATATTCTTATCTCACTAAAAAAAAAAAGAAGAGAGTAAATACTTCCCATCTCTATTAGCTAAAAGCAAAGCTCTTAACTTACTATTTCTGCATGTGCATAAATATAGATGACATTTGGTCATTAAAAGAAATACTCTCAAGTATGTAAAAAAAATATCCAACAACAAATGGCCAATACAGGTATGCAACATGATTTGGGGACATACTCTCTGTTGCTGGATGGCTTGTGGCCTGATGGGTTCTTGTCCTCCGTTTTGGGTTTTTTGCTCTCACTGGCTCGGTTATCATCATCATTCTGGACAAAAAGAGAAACAGTAGTAGGTCTTAAGCATGATAAGTGTGTCCTATGTTGGATCTACACAGCCTAAACACTATACCAGATTTCCCTAAAGTCTTAGATGGTTATCTCTTTTATGTAATAATTCTAGGGTCAGATTCACAGAAATATAATCAAGATGTAACTCACAAACCATAAATCCACCCTTTAAAAGCACATAATTCTAAGGTATTTAGTTAATCAGAATTGTACAGCTATCATTACAATCAATTTTAGAACATTTTTATCATCCTTCAAAGACACTCAGGTCAGCAGTCAGTTCACACTTCTTCTCCTCCAGGGCCATGATAATCTTTAATCTGCACATATGGTCTTTCTAGATATCACATATGAGTTTTTTAATCATATAATGGGATCTTTGCTACCTGGCTCCTTTTTGAATATACTCTTTTTTTTTTTGGTTTTTCGAGACAAGGTTTCTTTGTAGTTTTGGAGCCTGTCCTGGAACTAGCTCTTGGAGACCAGGCTGGCCCCGAACTCACAGAGATCTGCCTGCCTCTGCCTCCCGAGTGCTAGGATTAAAGACATGCACCACCACTGCTTGGCTTAAATATACTCTTTTAATGATTCATATCATTTATGGCTGGATAGTATTGCATTATATAGCTATAATATATTTTATTTATTCATCAGTTAATAACCAGTTTTTGACTAATGTGAATGATATGGCTGTGAACACTATAATAATAGGTTTTTTGAGACAGGGCTTCTCTGGGTAACAGTCTAGCTATCCTGGAACTCACTTTGTAGACCAGGCTGTCCTCAAACTCAGAGCTCTGCCTACCTCTGCCTCCCAAGTGCTGGGATTAAAGGCATGCACCACCACGGCCCAGCTCCATTACTTTCTTAGATATATACCTGGGCTAAGCAGGGGTGGGGAGGCGCACGCCTTTAATCTCAGCACTCGGGAGGCAGAGGCAGGCAGATCTCTGTGAGTTCCAGGCCAGCTTGATCTACAAGAGCTAGTTCCAGGACAGCCTCCAAAGCTACACAGATACCCTGTCTTGAAAAACATATATATATATATATATATACACACACATACATATATACCTGGACCTATAAATGGTGGATTAAAAGGTAACTGTAAATTCAGCTTTTTCGAGAAACTGCCAACTATGTTCCAAAAGTAGCTGCATCTCACAATTTTACTAGCACTGCGTGGAAGTTCCAACTTACAATTTCATCAGCACATGAACGTGCTACTTACTTACTAACAGCTTCGCCTCATCATCTCTGAAAAACGTCTTGGCAGAATCACTAGTGGAAAGTCTAACTACTATTGATGTTACTTCCATAAGTGAATCTAAGTTTTCCTCTTGCTTTAAGAAGTAAAGCAACAGGAATGCAAACAAATATTCCACCTCTACTGTAATAGAAGTCTGCTTGCCACCAAGAGTAAATTCAGATAAATGAAGCCATGAGAAAAAGTCACCTACCAACTGCTTACCAGTGACAGGGTCTTCTCCCAGTATTATCAGCATAACCTCAAGGAACTGCCCTGACACTTCACCAAGATAACATTTAAAAAATCCTAATTCTTGGGAAATGGCTGAAAAGGTATCTGAGTGGTTAAGAGTCACTGGCTGCTTTTGTAGAGGATCTGGGTTCTAAGTACCTATATGGTAGCTCACAATCATCTCTAATTCAAGGTCCAGGGAATCTAACACCCTCTTTTGACCTCCTTGGGTACCAGGCATAATATGGTGTATATACAGGCTCTACATAAAGCTGATCTTATATACTAAGCTTTGTCTTTAAATTATCTTGACAGTTTATAAGGATGAGAGTAGGCTATGTGCCAACAAACTTCCTTCCTATGTTGGAGCTAATTCAGGACTTCACACATGCTCAGCAAGAGTTCTACCACTGCACCACAGGGAATGTTCTGAGTAATGACCTGTGTTAATGGAAAAAACCTAGGCACATGGGTGTATAGTGGATGGGTGAAATTCTCAAGGATGTGTATATCACAAAATAATGAGTCAGTTTTGCTTACATTAGGCTAGTAATAAAGTATGGCTTGACCTGAGTGTAAGACAGGAAAGAATACACACATTGAAAGACTTTGGGGCACCTCAGCATTACTGCACCCCCCTTCCTGGGAACCAGGACCCTGGTAACCAACCACGCGTGCACTGGAGCTTTGAGTACTTTCCATCCCCTTTGTAGTCTTTCTTCAATAGACCCAGACCCTGGAACTGGGGTGAGACGACCTGCAGATAACCTGCAAGTGTTCCTCCTTGTTCAACCAACCCAGCAACCGCCATAGCATTGATCAATTAGAGTTAGCTGACCA
>LOJH01000563.1:43211-59943 GCA_001685095.1 Ellobius talpinus | reverse complement strand
GGCAGGAACTGATCCAGTGGCCATGGAAGAGTGCTGCCTACTCGACTGCCCCTCCTCCCTCTCCTCCTCTTCTTCTTTTGCTCCTTGGACAGAAGCCACCCCTTCGTTTTAGAAGGAGGTCATCTCACTGCAGTAGGAGCCTGGGATCACTGTGTCTAGAGCCACTCTGCTGGCTGTGGCTCCTGGCTTGTAGGCCTGCTTGCTCAGGAGAGGCTTCCTAAGTCAGATGTCCCAGCCCCACTCTGAAGGACAGGCACGATGACAACACATGTGTCTTTGGGTTGGGACACTTTGCACTATGACTCCAGAAAGAACAGCTTGTGCAGTGACTATGAGTCCCAGCAACAAAGAATGTACTGTAGATTAGGCCTGGCTTGCAAAACATTTTTTTTTAAAGAGGCACAGCCCAGTCCTTTTAGAGGGTCCTGAAGCAACGGTGGCTAGGTTAAAAAGCACAGAACACCAGCGTCACCCGCTGTTCAACAGTTGGTGACCTTTGGTGTCTCATCAGTTCTGTTCCTAAGGTTGGCTTTTTTGGATCTCTAGACCCAGGTGTTGGTGGGGGTCAGCTGCTGTTGGATGGAACCCTCAGGGGGAGCTTACCAAAGCCGGTAGATGATTAATACGGTTCTGGTAAGCAGAGTTAATCTTTGCTCGAAGCACCCTTTGATAACGGACGGCGACAAGAAAATGAATGTGTTAACCATTAATCCTGGGAAACACCGTGAAAATTAGGGTGGACAACAGTGGACTGGGAGAGGGATTCGGAGACTGGAGGGGTCAGCCAGAGAAACCTGACCAGGCAAGGAGGAGGACAGGAAGCTAGGTGGACAGCTTTAATGTTCATGCATGTCAGAACTAAGGGGCGAGCATGCGCATTTGTGTGCTCGGGCACTCCCGTGTGTGTGTGTGTGGGGGGGGGGACACACACGTGTGTGAGCACACATATATGTGTGCTCAAGCATGTGCATGTGTGTTGATGATGTTTGTTTGTTTTTCTTTCTTTGCCCCAGTTTCATTGCTCCGTGAAAATCCACTGGGAAAAAAGCATTAGAAGCATGGTACATTGCAAGAAAAACTGATTTGGGTGGCCTTTTTGTTCCAGTTTCCCACAGCCACGCCCAGAACTCATTCCTGTATAGGTGGTACTCTTCAGCTCCTCTGGAGAGCAGGGTGATCCCAGGCTGGAGGAGGTCATTGTTATCAGAGGTTACCTGGGGGCTGCTCAGCTGGGCCTGAGCACAGTCCCCTGGTTCCCACCCAATCACCTGCCAGGCTCCAGGGTTGCCCCTCCTCCAGGTTCTATTTGCTGTCCTGGAGAAATTCATCAGCACCTTGCCCCCCCCNCCTGCAGCCAGTCTAAGAGTCAGGGGCAAAACTCCTGCCTGTCATAGACAGTCCCCAGACTCTACCAGGGTGGCTTTCTGATAACCATGGCTGGCACCACTGAGAGTCTCTGCAGGGCAGAGAGAAGCCTTGCCTGGCAAAGGGCATCCCTGAATATTCTTCTTATATACATAATAATATGAAGAACTTACAGGGCATGGAGGCCGGATCCCGTTCTCAGGGGGCTTATAGGCCATTGTGGGGGAAGAGAGGAAGTTTGTAATGGGTACCAAAAATGTAGCAGAAACAAGAATTTTCAAAGCTGAGAGGACTCACGGTACCACTGATGGCTGAAGGGGTTCACAGGAAGGGTCTGTTGCATCAGGGACTGACTCTGAGGCTAGGTTGGGGTTTTGCCAAGGAGACAGGGTCTAAGTCATCCGGGATGACCTTGAACTCATTCTGTACCCCAGGAGGTCTTGAAGTTTTGGTCCCTCTGCTTCAGCCCTCTAGGTAGGTAGAGAGGGCACCATCAGGCCCAGATGCAGCAACGTCCTTGGTGCAGAGACAGGAAGAAGTTGACAAGATCCTGATGAGGGGACCCAGAAGCCTGAACCAAGAGGGTAGCCGTGGGGCAAGAGGAGGGGCAAGAGGAGAGACAGGCTGCCATGTACTCATGGCCTGGCCCAAAGGCTCTGCTGCTGTGGTTCACAGCAGGAGACGCCTGCCAGGCAGAGAGGGGTCCATCTCTGAGGGGGAATGTCCCAAAGGCTCTAGGTGACTTCTGCAACTCTCCGGTGCCCTAGAAATGAGATTCCTGGAGAGGAAGCTTACAGTGGTCCTGTCCAGGTGAACTCTCCCATCTCCCCAAGTGTTTGTAAGTGTCTCAAGCTCGAGATCGAGTCTGAGTTCCCTGATCCCACAGATGAATACACAGTAGGGTTTGTGGATTGGCACCAAATGCCTGATCTGCTTGGTGGCCTTGGGGACAGGATTGCACTCTCCAAGCTCCTGATGGTACATCCGAGGCCTTCCTTGCCTTCCTTTCCATGGGGTCAGAAGGTTCTTGTTTTGACAAGAAGTAGGGTGAGGATCAGAAAAGCAGCAGGACTGGTGCCCAGAAAACTTCCAATCCTGTAAGTTAACAGCAAGCAGCGACTATCTTAGCAGGACACCACTCGGCCTGGTTTGTAAAATAAGAAAGAATTGGAATAGAAATGATCCCATGGTCCTGAGTTCTCTTTCTTGGGATGACAGAGTTACCCCAGCCTTCCCCACTTCTGCATTTCAAGGCTGGTGTTGGAAGCAGGGGCTTGGTGGGGCTGAGCACAGCCGGCATTTCAGCTGGCCTTAACAGTCCCCTGCATGATGCACCCAAACATAGAGTCAGAGGTCCCCCCAAAGCAGGGGAATGGGGCCTAGCTAACAAAGCCTCTGCCACTGTACCCCGGGACACCATAACAGGGACTCTGACCTACTGGGCTGATATACCAGCCAATGAAGCCTCTTCCAGCTTCCAACTTCTTGCATCCTGTGACTTTGGGTAACGGTGCTGGGAAAAAATTGTAGGAAGACCCAGGTCTGCATCTCTGAGAAGACTGGGGAAAGCTGGGCAGGCTGGTACACACCTGGAATCCCTTGGGAGCCACAGGCAGGAGGAACCCAAGTTCAAAGCCATTCTTAGCTACCTATCAAGTTCAAAACCAGCTGGGACCACCTGAGACCCTTTCTCAAAGAAATACAAAACCTAAAAAAGGGGTGAGGGTATGCCTATAAGCCCAGCACAGGAAAATATGTAGCCTTGCTGTGTAGTGAGCTCAAGGCCAGCCTGGACCACATAGTGAGACTGTGTCTCAAGGAAATGAAAGGGAAGAGGGGGAAGGGTAAAAGGAAAGGAAAGACAAAGAGAAAAGCGAGATGTGGAGCAATGAGTTGCTGTTCTGGGCCATCCTCACTGTCCGTCCGCCACGCTCAGGCTAACCCAATCACAGGGCAGAAGGTGGCCGTTTGGAGGCGGAAAAATATAAGTGGTCCCCAGTGGTTTCAAGGTACAGTAACGACCTTCACTGGGCAGACATGGCTGAAGTTCCTGTTGGGTCTGTCTCCGCCCTAAGGACTTTCACAGCCAAAGCAATACAAAGTTGCCACATGATGAGTATGAGAGGCGCTTGCATAAAAGTCGTTTTATGGCTTTGGCCTGGGTTTGTAAGCTGAGCAAATAGAAAAATCTCAGGAATAAAAGGGGCAATAAAATAATTACATAACACTTTGAACTCACCCTAAATACCACTTTTATTTCAAGGCTCTCCATGTGTTTTACAGGCAAGTTTAGAACTGTAGACCTGTCCCCCCTTTTTTATATACCAGTGAGGAAACTGAGTCACTGGAAAAGTTGGGGATCCTACTGGGTTTGCGTCCAGGGAGAACTCTGGGAAAGCCACTCCGGAATACTTAGGGAAGGGTCAGCTAAAGACTCTTCCAACTGCACCTCCTCCCTGAGGTTCTCTGTGGCAGTGATCCCACCCAGCCCGAGTCATATCTTGGCTGCTAGATTAGCAATATCAGACAGAACCTTCCAGGTTTATTTTCCTGGTGGTGGTAGTGGTGGTGGTGGTGGTGGTAGTGTGTGTAAGTGTTTGTGTGTTTTATCCAACACATGTTAGAGCTGCATGCACATGCGTGCATGTGAAGGTCAGAAGATAGACTGAGGTACCCTTTTTTTCTAGAGTCAACCACCTTTTTGGTTTTCTGAGACAGGGTATTTCACTAGCTTGGATCTCATCAAGCAGGCTAGGCTCGGAGAGGCCTGTCTTTGTCTCCTCAGGACTGGCATTACAGATGTGTGCCATAATTTTATTTTTAACGTGGGTTCTAAGGGTTAAGCTCAAACCTTTGAGACAAGGCAAGCACTTTACCAACTGTGCCTTCTGGTTTGTATCCTGGCTATCCAGCAGGCTCTGGTCCCCTGCACCTCACAGTGCCCTCTCTGTGGTTAGCATCATTGTCTTCACCCTGAGATGTGGAGAGTGAGACAAAAGAAGGAGCAATGCCTTGTTCACCTTCCCTGGAGGTGACCTCAGCACCCAAGCTTTCTCTGCTAGGGACGTGGACATCTTTCCCCAAGACCTTTGCTGAGCCAAGCCAACTCGTTTTTCCCCCCAGAGGCCAGACATTTCCATCTATCCCTCAGTTCTTCACTTCAGCCTGTGTTGAGAAGGTCTGCTTGTTTCACTTAGAGTTGTTCTGAACACAAACAGCTGAAGAGCAAAACCATCAGATGGGCCAGGCGGTACCAAAGTCCACATTCAGAAGTTGTTACTGTGCTAGGGACAATTCTAATACACCGTTGGTTCTTATTTGGTTTTCACTATTAAGAATTTGAAAGCCAGTCTCTTGAATGTGTTTGCACGGGTCCGGGGTTGCACACCACCAGCCTCTCAGAGCTGTGTGCTTGGCTTGTGTGGCACTCGACTACTCCTTAGAGTTGTCTACAGCCCTCCTAGCTCAAAGGAAGCTTGAATAGCTGTTTCTCAGTCCCCCTGGGTCAGCCTAGCTCCACTCTGTCACCTCCTTGAAGCTCATAGTTGCCTGGGGAAGGAGTGCCGGCCAATGGCATGCATCTAACCAAGGTGCATCCTACTGAGCTTCCAGGGCAGATATTCGCTGTTGCCACTTGTATCAGCACCCAGGACAATCTCAAAGACACATCTAGAAGATGACAGACCCTCTGTCGGCCTGGACTCCAGGGGATGTATAGAGACCCTCCCGCAGGTCAGGGCACTGACAAACCCAATGTGATGAATTCTGGCACAGGCAGGGAATCTGATCCCTGGGGTAGCAGCTCAACATTTAACTACCTATAAAAAGTCCATCACAGATCCACTGGCCGTTGAATGTTACAAAATGTATAGCAACAGGCATTACCTTAACTGTTAGTAGCTAGAATACACCTTCTCCAAGCAAAGAACACAGAGGTTCACGATCACCCTCCCAACACCCGAAGCCCAGAAATGCCCCCATCTTCTCCCTTATTAGTAGCCCGAAATGAAGCTCTGCTCTGTGAGCCTTTTCCTGGATTCTCTAGGCTGGAGGGGTGGGGGGTAATGGCTGATACTATCTTGAAGCCACCACCCACTGATTGGTCTTGGCTGCATATACTGAGCACTCTGAAGCCTTGTCAGCTTAGCAGGAAGGAACATCATGATTAGTGGGCCTTCCTTCCCTGTCAAGTACACAGGGTGGGCGTAGTGGGCTCTCCCCTAGCTTAGTCCACCATGTTGCCAGATGCCTACTGCAGGGCAAGTCTTAGCCTCCCTTGGGATGCTGGCAGATCATCCAGTCTCAGCCTCTTTTCAGGCAACGTTGACTAAGCTAGACTCCCCAGGTGGGAACCCAGAAATTCTGCAACATTACCATTTTTTTTCTTTCATGGAATGTCACTGCACACACGCTGCCCCCCGGGAATCACCCAGCATGAGCCTATTCTGATACTGTCGAAAAGTGACAGAAAATATGAGCTGTCAAAGTGTAACCCCTGGGGCTGGTGGCTGGGATAAGTCACCTCCCTTTAGTATCTTATATGCAAATTAGGTGTCACCCATAGCATCCTCTTCTCAGGACATTAGGAAGACCAGGCCAAATGCTATGGCATGTGTGGAAGGTCAGAGGACAACGGCAGGTGCCAGTCCTCCCCTGCCCCCTTCTTTGATTCAGGGTCTCTTACCTGCCACTGCATGGGCTAGGCTAGCTGGTCCATGAGTTTCTGAAGCTCTCTGGACAGATCTTCGCTGTCTTCACCTCCCATCTCATGATAGGAGCGCTGGTCTTACAGAAGTGTGAGCTGCTGTGTCCCGCTTTATGTGGGCTCTGGGGATCCAAATCCAGGTCCTCACACTTACGTGGAAAGTGCTTTATCAAAGCAGACCAATGAGCAGCATGCCTCCGTGGTCTCTGCTTCAGTTCCTGCTTCCTGTTTCCTGCCTTGAGTTCCTCTCCTGACTTTTCTCAGTGATGGGTTGTGATGTGGACATGTAAGCATAAAAAAGCCTTTACTTCCCACTCCCGCAAAATGAAGTATCTTTCCCACCATGCCATCTCCTGGGATTGAGGATGTCATCTTTCGGCATCTCTATGAGATGCTTCATCTGAAGCTACTGGCAAAGGTATGGATCCTGTTCCCTTAGTTAGTGTCCAGTACCATGACCGGCACCATTCTTGCCTCCGCAGTATGGTGGTCAACAAAGGGCAGGGCCTCACTTTGTAATGACTGACGCAGGAGTTGGGGCTCCACTTCAGGTCCAAGCTGGGGAAGGAATCTGGATGGGAACCAAGGTGCTAAGAGGGGCCTGGGAAAGACAGGGGATGAAGCATGCTGTTGCTGACTTGGCCATAAACGTGAAGTTCCAGTGTCTGGGACGGTGATACCGTTGTGATGCAGGTACACGGTCATGATGTGATGGGGAAGCTGGCAAGCATCTCCCAGACCTTTCTTAAGTACCCTCCAGCCTCTCCAGCCATTCTGATCATGTAGTTGTCAACTCCTTGTCTGGTTCTGAGGCTTTCTGGGTAGTAGGAGGAGAGAAAGGGGGAAAGGAACCCAACTTTGTGCCCTATCTGGTTACCACTTCTATATAAACCAGCAGCTATTCTGACTCATGGCTAACACCAGAAAGGGGCCTCAGTTCGGGTTTCTATTGCTGTGAAGAGACACCATGACCAAGGCAACTCTTATAAAGGAAAACATTTCATTGAGGAGGAGGCTTACAGTTTTAGAGGTTTAGTCTGTTATTATCATATCATAGTAGGGAACAGGGCAGCTGGGAGCTATGGCAGGGTACAAACAGACATGGTGCTGGAGAATTCTACATCTTGTTCCAAAGGCAACAGGAAGTGAACTGAGACATTGGGTGTGTCTTGAACATATATGAGACTTCAAAGCCCTCCTCCACAGTGACACATTCCCTCCAACAAAACCACACCTCCTAATAGTGCCATTTGGGGGGGGCCATTTTCTTTCAAACCACCACAGGAGTAAATTGAAATGGTTGCTGTAAACTCTCAACTCAACTCAGGACTTTCCGATAATGAGTAAGTAAGCCAAGCAGGCTGCAGCACTACGGCCAAGGTCATGGGCAGGAGCAACCTGGGAACAAGATGGCTCTCTGAGACCCTGACTCAGGAGTCACTCTGTGTTCCCACAGTACCCTTGCTAACCAGAATAGCATGCTGACACCTCCACCCCATCCCCCTGGGATCAGTGAGTTCCTACACTGCTTCTTGTCGTCACCCCCCACCACCCAGAGGTACAGGCGGGCTTTCTACCCAGCCGAGCTTGGGTTCTATGCTTACAGTCTACTGGAACAGAGGCTAAGAAAGCAGATAGCCTCTCTCATTTCCCTGTGAGTAGCAGAGCTCCATGCAAGAAAGTCAGGGGGCTGGGGAGATAGCTTAGCAGTTAAGGGCTCTTGTTGCTCTTGCAGAGGACCAGAGTTCAGTTCCCAGCACCCACATTTTATGGTTCATAACCACCGATGATTCCAGCTCCAGGTGACCTGACACCCTCTTCTAGCCTCTGGGCACCTGTTCTCACATGCACATACCCACTCAGAGACACGCAAACACATTCATAAAAACAAAACTTTTCAAAAAGAAAAATAAGTGAATAAGAGTGCTGAGTGTATACTGGAATCAGCTAACACATTGTTCTGAGTTGTTCTACCCACAGAAAAGCTGAGCCCCAGTCTCTCTTCTCAGTGTGCATCTTTCCACAGGCCACTCTAGCTAGGCCCTGGAGCATGCAGCTGAGGAGAGAAAGCTGCAGGCAGATGATGGGCAGTTGCTCAGCTGCTTCTTTAAAGTGGAGTCTTTGACCTTGAAATGTGGGTTCCTGGAAGCCAGGGGACCTCAGTACATCCCAAGGAACCAAGTGAAGGGTTTCCCACAGAACCCAGTGACTCTGTGGGGATCTGGCCATAGGAGCCTAGCTATGTCTTATCCAGCACATTCTATGGAACAGCTCACCCACTGAGGAGCCTGGAAGTCTGAGCTCCAGCTCAAACCCTGCCCCTGCCCCTGGCATGACTTTGAGCAGATCTTTCAACTTTCGTGACTCAGTTTACTCACCTGCCAAATGGAGATAATCACACAGGCCTCAAAGGATTCTTGTAAGACTCTAATGAGTATTTATAAAGTGCTTTGCAGGAGTTTATGGTTATTTGAGCTGGGAAAGGATTTACAAATTATTCAGAAGTAAACAGTATTTAGAGTCCGGGTTTCCAACAGCCAGCAGGTTCTCCTAAATGTTTACAAGAAGGTTGTAACAGGACACGCCGAGGTCCCCCCACTCCCTGCCTGTCCTGGTTCCCTTCGCCGCCTCCATGACCTGCAGAGTGTGGCTCAGGAGTCCAACAGGATGACTGAGCTCAGACTGTAAACCAGATGCTCCAAGTTTGTTTAACATTTCTTTCAGGGTTCAGGAATGAAGAATTCGGGCTTGGGGAATTGTTTTGAAAGCCTGGCAAACTCCATCCCTCCCCAACTCCCCTTTCCCAGATTTATGTCTGATGTCTGCTGCGTTCATCCAAGGGACTCTGTGTTGCATGTGAGAGTATCAAACCCTCGTGCACAAAGAGATGGACACTCCTCATAGGAGTTCTGAGTAAAACACAGGAAAGACTAGTGTGCCGGGTGAGCCCTCGTGCCGGGTTTCTCCTCATGGAAAAAGGCAAAAGAGCAACCAGTGCTCAGGTACAGCGACTTCACGCTGTAACTGCGAAACTCAGGAGGCCGAGGCAGGAGAATGATGCACATTTGAGGGCAGACGGGACCACGCAGGGGTCCCAGGCCAGCCGGGACGGAGTGAGACTCTGTCTCAGAACAAAACAAAGAACAGATACGCAAAACGAAAGCAGGGACTGAGACTTGATTATAAAGCGTTTGCCATGCAAGCATGAAGACCTAATGTGATTTTAGAACCCGTGTAAAAAGCTATGTATGGTGACCTTCGCTTGTAACCCAAGGGCTGGAGAGGCAGAGGCAGGATTCCTGAGGCCTGCTCACCAGTCAGCCGACCCTACTTGGCGAGTTCCAGGCCGGTGAGGGATACTGTCTCAAAATGAAGTAACAACTTTTGGAGTGTGCTTGGGTGACCTGGCGAAGGAGGGAGCTGTGCGAAGGGAAAAGCTCCCTGGGCTGTGATATTAGTGGAGTTCAGCTCTGGTCTTTAGTCTGCTCTGAGAAGCGATTGCTGTTGGGGTGAATAGGAGAAGGGAAATCGGAGCCCTGGGCTCTTCTCCCCAGTTGTCCCTCCCATGACCCACACTCTGAAGGAGAAATGGGGACAGCACCCACCCCCCAAATCATCTCAAAGGGATGCTGCCATGTCAAAACCAGAGAGTCGGAATGTCAGCAGGAGGAGTGGGTTGCAAAGAGCTCCGCCAGGGGATGTCTGCCGAGCCACAGGTCGTCTGCTCAGGCTCAACCCACCAGCATCTACTTGGAATCCCCGCCATATGGGTGTGGGACAGGATGTGAGGGAACCCAGCCAGCCTCCTGGAAATAACGATCTAGAGGGGAAATGGAAAATGACAGTCATTCCAGAGCGCTGCTCGGCGGCGCACGGGATGAATAAAGAGCTCCCCAGAAGAATGCTCACAGCCCCGCTCACTAGCAGGACTCCGCGTTGCTCACATGAGCACCACAGAGAGCACCACCGGTGTTCTGCTCCAGGCCAGGCAGCTCCGCCTAGAATGTCCTCCCTCTCAGTCCCCAGTGCTGAAGTCTCCTCTATGGCATACCACAGCCGCAGCCCTGCTCCCAGAAGCCCCTCTGTCTTCCTTGCGCTTCATGCTCTTAGCTAGGCGCTCCTCCCTGGCACCTTTGATTCCGCCACCAGTTAACTTCCACATTACCGGCCTTGCGCCACCTCTCTCATGAGAGTGAGGGATACATCCTACACCTGGTAGGAGCTGTGCGGATTCAATCTGTAGGGGTTAATTAAATCCAACTGGAAAATGTTATCAGTCAAAATAATGAAAGTATGCAATCGTGTTTGCTGGCATGGAAGGAAGGAGACCTAGAGCAATGGCAGCCACTCAGGAAGCTCACATGGGATCAAAAGCTTGAGATCAGCCTGGGCAACTTGGTCAGACCCGAGGTCTAAAAGAAAATAATAAAAAGAGGGGACAGGTGACTAGGTGGGTAACAGCTGAGCCCGATGAGCTGATGTCATCCCCAGGACCTTCATGGTGAAGGGAGAGAAGAGACTCCTGCCAGTTTGTCCTCTGACCTCCACATGGGTGTGACCATACACACACGTTTTATAAATACACATACAGAAAATAAATTTTAAAAAGTAAAAATAATAGTTCGGAGGGGTGTTGCTCAGCGGTAGCACGCTCACGTGGCACAGGAGGGCAAGCTTCAGTTCTCAGCACTGAAAACTACAAGGATTGTGTCACGGAAACGATCAGTGTTAAAAAGCAGGCTGTGACCTAGAACATGCCGGAAGGACTATTTGTGTCTCTGCGGATGTGTCTGTTCCCGTGATGGTCTGGACAGGAAGCCCGAGCTCATCCAAACAGTCCATTGAAAGGTATTTAGGTGAAAAGGGGCCACTTTATGAGCAGTGGCAGAGGGGACGGGCTGATGACAAACTTGCAAAGTAGGGTCCCACGGGCAAAAAGAACAAAAGGCAAGAGTGTTTCCAGACCACACACAGGCTTGGACCCTCCTGAGGAGACCAAAGCTAGGATGAGCCATCTCTGCCGTAGTAACTCAAGGAGGCTCTCCTGAGCTCTTCCTGCCGCGCCTCCCACGCTGGACGTACAGAGGCAGGCAGTGGGACCACAGAGAGGTCATCTCTTGGGAGACCAGAGCAGGGAGGAACATGGGAATAGGGACCTCAGAAGGACGCATTCTACAAGGTCATGGAGACGTGACTGGGAGAGCCGCTCGGTTCGCTCCTTGTCCTTTCCACTTCATTTTATTTTCACGAGTGGATGCCATTTAGTTCTCAGATCCCCCAGAAAATCCACGTGAAGGGGAAACACGACCTAACAGTGCCCCGTCACGTGTTTCTGCCTGCAACCTGCAAGGTTAAACAACGGTCCTATTGACTGAACTCTTTGGGGCACATTCTAGGCAAGACCCCGGATGTGAAGCTGTTAGCTAGCGAGATAGATGCAGGCGTGGACCCCACAAAGCCTAAAATCTGGCAGAAAACTCAGACACAGGTCGGGGTATCGCGCGACAGACAGGAAAGGCCGTGAGTGACAAAGAGGTAGAATTCGGGGGTGTCCTAACCCCCAGCGAGCGTGGCCTCTTCCCTCTGCTGAGAGGAGTCTGGAACTTTTGCTAACATTAGAATAGAGGTGTCACCTTTCCCACTGGACAGTCAGGCCCACAAACAAGCCAAACCCTCCATTTAGTCCTCCAACTGCAGACTGGGAAATTGAGGATGGGACCCAACGGGAGGACACTTGCCTACGTACTTGAGGCCCTTGGCCTTCAGCCCCAGCACTACAAAGCAAAAAAAGAAAAAAGAAAAAGAAAGAAAACAAGCAGGAACTAAAGATCATGAACATGAGTTTTGGTTAAGTTTCAGTCTAAAGACTCAGCCAACTGAATGAGTGTTTCATTCCGTGCCATACTTCTGAGTCCTTCTATGCAAATCGGCCGAGTTGCTCTGTACCCTTGACTACACCGCCACTTGGAGATGTGCCTTGAATTCTGCATAGCTTCAGCTGTGGCTTTCTTCTATATGAATGGCTCCCACAGTCTCAGCTATGGGGATCTTTTTATGACTTGCCCCAAATATGGCAGACTCCCGAGTGTCAATGGCTATTGCTGTAATATCCCTCTAGACTGAACAGAAGAGATGTCCAGTGGATAAAATGCTTGCTGCACTAGCCCGAGGACTGGAGTTCAGATCCCCAGCACCCACATAAAACTGGACATGGTAGCATGTGTTTGCAGTCTTAGTTCCTATGAAAACGGAGGCGGGAGAATCCCTGGAAACTCACAGGTCAGCTACCCCAGCATCCCTAGCAGCACTGAGACCCTGTATTTAATGAGGTGAAAGACAAGGACCAATGCCAAGGCTGTCCTCTGACCTTCACACATGTGTCTTGGCACACACACACACACACACACACACATACACATACACACACAGACATATCATCCACATGCAAAGATTTTAAAAGTACATAGATGAGGATCTATAATGAATTTAGCTCTGTACTGAAATAAATATGCATTTTATTAATTATAGCCATCTGCAAATATTTAAAATAATAGCTCACATGAGTGGGAGGTGTTGCTTATTTAGTTTATACAAACAGGGCACAGTCTCATCTACCAGAGATGAGAGAGCTACCCACTCTACCCAATCCAAGTGACTGGTGGCCTGCCTAGGAATCTGCAAGGAGCTGGATCTTGAGTGAATTGAAGGAAAGCAGACCGTCTGTCTAGAAGTCACCACGGGGCACACCAGTAATCTAGTTCAAGATGAATGGAAATAGCTAGTCACTGTTTGACCCTCCTGGGTGTGTGCTTGGACAGAAGTCGCCATCATTGCAAAACCAGCAAGGTAAGGAATGGAGACCAGCAAGGCTTGAACAGTGTGGTGCGCTAAGGAGTGGAGAGACAACTTAGCTCTGCATCCCTGGAGAGCAGCCAGGGCTTTGTCTTCTACCTTCTCACCCCCAGGCCATCAGAATTAAAGCATCCATTAATATGCTTTGCCCAAGGGGTTGTCTAGGAGATGCCATGAAAGAGGATGCAAAGCAAGGATCTTGAGTCTTGGCCTTTTCTGAGTGACATCTCAGTGCAGACTGGGTCACCAGTGTTCTTGGCTCCGAAGGGTTGAAGTCACCTACCCTTGATATCTGTTGAGTAGTATACAGGGCAGAAGGGAAAGTCAGTTGCGAACTCCGTGTGGAGAGAACACAGAAACTGCAGGGCACCAGTGATAACAGGGGAGCCTTCCTGACCGGAGAATGAGGTCACTGTTCTGTGTGAAAGCTGCAGTCTTCAGAGTGTATGTTTACACAGGTAAACATGCAAATTGTTTCTTGGTTCAAAATGTCTGCTGAAGGAAGGAAGCAACCAAATGCATTCAGGGGCCGGGGAGCCTTCTGCTTCTGAGGGAAAACTGGCTTCTTGGAAGTGTGCCAGGTTGGATGGAATGTGGACACATCCCTATCTGTGATGGAGAGGATTTGAATCAACAAAACAGGATCTAAAGGATTCAGCAGACTCCACCGAGAGTCATCCCCTCCCCAGGCCCCAGGAAGATGCTGGTTTGGATTCTGAGCATGAGCCAAGTGTGTTCTACGTTGATTGTATCAGTCAGTACAGTTATATGCCTGCTACTTCCTCTGTAAAAGAAGGCAACCAGGGGCTAAGGACCTTGCTCAGTGGGAAATAGAGCTTGTTGTGCAAGTAGGAGGATCTGAGTTCAAATCCCCAGTACCCATGTATTAATAAAAATCAGGTGTGACCAACTCTGCATGCCTGTAATAGTGGTGATGTTGGGGGAAAGAGATACGAGAATTCCTGAGGTTTGTCAGTCACCAGCCCAGACCTGGGTTCAGGAAGAGACCCAGCCCTGTGGGAATAAGGGGGCATCTGACATCCTCCTTGGGCTTCTGTGTGCACATAGTAGGCTCATGAACATGCACATGTATACACCCACAGACTTACACGGAAAAATAATAAAGGAATCAATAAAAATAAAGAAGGCAGCGAGCACTGGGTCACAACCTTCGTGGTGCTAAGATCTGGAAGGACAGCACCTTGCCTGTCTGTGCCCCCAAGTCCACATTCTGAGATTCTGAGTTTCTGTGTGAGAACACAGGGTAACCCACCACCGCCTACTGCAGTGTTGGCCTCAGCCTCACGTGAAGTCAAAGGGAAAAGATGCTAAAACAAACAAAGTCATGTTCTGGGCTGGCAAGAGAGAAGGGAGAGGAGAGATGCTTGCCACCAAGAATGGTAAGCTGAGCCCAATCCTAGGAATCCACACACTGGGAAAAGAGAAAGAGCTCCCGTAAGTTATCCTCTGACCATCACACGTGCATTGTGGTACAAGCATACACCTGTGTGTGTAAGGGCATGCCGTGTGTGTGTGTGTGTGTGTGCATGCACACCTCTTCCTTCTACACTCATACACAATAAATAAAAATTTAAAGTACATTCTGGCTCTAAGATGTACAGCAATGTTTGACAGTGTGGCCAAGAAGGAGGCACACGTGGCTGAAGTGCTTACGAGACTGCTGACCCCACGTGGAAACGTGGCCCAGTGAGATCCTGTAACACAGCCCGTCCTCCGCCCACCAAGGTGTTAGGTGTCGGCATCTCCTCGTTGTAAGTAATTGCAAAGCCACCAAGACCCCCAGATTTCCACTAGGGCTGCCAAGGACACCAAATGCATATCCAAGTACTTCTGGATCCATCTCACATAATCTGTCCTCTGCTGCCCAAGCCAAAAAGGAAACCTGTTCACAGACCTAGCAGGGATTTTTAGAAACTAGGCAACTACGCACCAAGGAGACATTGAGTGCGTTCGGCCTGCCTGAGAAATAACTGTGACAGAGAGGAATCAATTATGGCCCATCTGCAGTTCGTTAATATGATCTGTTGAAAAAGAGGCCAAATTCACCAAGTCAACACAAACGTCTAAAAATAGGACCGGTGTGAGCCTGGCCCAGAGCATATTAGGCAATAAAAAAGATCCCTACATCTGCAGGAGCGAGAGTCCCCGGACACTTCTTTGCTCTTTACGACTTCTCCACAGAGGTAATTGGGACTGGAGACATTTTATTTTCCTTCCAGAAAAAGAGAAAAACATTCCATGAGGATCATCGTGGCCAAAAATAGCATCCTGTGTTCATGAAGCCTCAGCTCAGAGACAGAGTTCACTCGTACAAGTCTGACGTGTTCCGGAGATCGCCAGCATCTCCTCTTAAATCACGCACACAGCGTGTGTCCTCAGAGAGAAGCAGAAGGTTCTAGGGCAGCCATTCCTGAAATGGGACAGAAGTACTGGCTTTAGGAGGTCCATCAACGGACACCCGTTCTGGGGAGGGTCGCGTGTGTTGTCAAGAGTGTCAGAATGAAGCCTAACTGGCCCCCCAACCTGTGACTCCAAGACGCTCTTCAGGGTGACGACAGATCTAAGACACATTATGGTTTCATGTGTGCAAGTCATCCTCATTTTGTAGTGGGGGAAGGGGGAGAGGGGGAGAGAGCTAGTGCACACGCGGAGGAGGAGGGGGGACTGTCAGTGTCCTGCTTTCCTCTTTATTCTTTTGAGACAGGATCTCTCACTGATCTAGATCCAGGACGGCAGCCAGCCAGCTCTGGGATCCTCCCATCGTCTCACACCACAGATAGACCTGAGCTTATAGACAAGTATTCAACCATGCCTCACTTTTTACATGGGTGCTAGAGACTTGAGCTCGGGTGTTCATTCTTGGTCAGCAGGTACTCTTACCAACGAGCCATCTCCTTGCAGGTTTCCAAACATACTGATCGATGTTTAGGTGGTAGGCAGAGATGCTAAACAGGATTTCGGAAGGTGGCCCACGAAAAGTTAAAAGTTGGACAGTTCTATTCAGGACTGAAACTCTAGGGCTTCTATGGCTCGGAGCATGGCAAATTTGCCTTGGCAGACCCAATGCCCTCATGACAAGGAGCTGGCAAGGACTTGAGCACGGCGGCATCTTGGGAGCCGTGTCTCCTGACAGAATGCTCCTTCAGGGCTAAGGTGAAGCTCTGATAGATGTTTCTTGCTACATCTGAGACTAGAGCACCAGGGACACGTGGACGATAAGTGTCTGCATCCTCAGAAGTCCTGGCATCAATGCAATATCACTTGCATTGGGATTTTGACATCCCCTTCTTGTGGAGGTCATGAGGGAAAAGCTACTGTAGAAAGACACTCAGTTCAGCCTGATTTGAGGAGGAAAGAAGTTCACTTTGTCATGAACAGGCCATTGCCCCTTATCCACTCAAAACTTCTTTTAGGTCCACGAGACAGGAAGGGCAGGCAGCCCATCCCTCCCTCCCTCTCTCTCTCTCTCTCTCTCTCTCTCTCTCCTTCTTCCTCCTCTCTTCCCCCCCGAAGTGTTTGAAATAAACTTCTTACATTGGTTGTGTCTCTTGACCGAAGTCTTAGTCAGTGTCCTATGGCTGTGAAGAGACACCATGACCAAGGCAACTCTTAAGCAAAGCATTTAATTGGAGACTTGCTTACAGTTTCAGAGGTTCAGTTCATTATCATCATAGCAGGGAGCAAGGCAGTAAGCATGGGAGGCACAGTGCCAGAGAAGTAGTTGAGAGCTACATCCTGATCTGCAGGCAGAGAGAGAGAGAGAGAGAGAGAGAGAGAGAGAGAGAGAGA
>LOJH01000563.1:20290-43165 GCA_001685095.1 Ellobius talpinus | reverse complement strand
GGGAGGGAGGGAGGAGGAAAGGAGGGAGAGAGCTCAAGCATCTGGGTCAGGCATAGGCTTTTGAAATCTCAAAGCCCACCCCCAGTAACACACTTCATCCAACAAGGACACACCTCCTAGCCCTAATCCTTTCAAATAGTTCCGACTCCCTGGTGACTAAGTATTCAGATATATGAACCTATGGCAGGTCATTCTTATTCAAACCATCACTACTGAATTATTTCCTTCAAAAGAACAGGAGAGGTCTCCCTGACACACACACACACACACACACACACACACACACACACACATACACACACTAAAAAAAATAGTAATAGTATCTGCCTAAAGCCTTTTGATGTTGCACAAGCCATGGATTCTTGCCATGTTGGGAGTCTAAACCTGAATAGACAGCACCCCAAAAGGAACGGCAACCATGTCCTTGAAGAGGAGCCAAGTATCTCTGGTGCGCTGTTCCTCCAGGGAGCTGAGGCTACAAGCACAGGATAGGGCTGTGTGACTCCCCTTGCTTGGTTCCTCCCACGACCTCACCTTTCGAATATACAGGGGCTTTGACACCAAGCTTGTCCACTTTTTGGAACCACAGTAGGGGTCTGATGAAAGGCAAGCGAGCTCTTCCCGTGGCTCTGCGGTTTGTATGTACCTGAGAGAGGGTGGGAGCAGGTTCAGGGAGCACCCATTTGGCCCACAGAGGAAAGGAACAATCTGGTACCTTGGTAATGATCCTTAAATGTCCTCGCTTCTGGGAGAGAGAGAGCAGCCGTCCCCATTGCTGTTTCTGCGTGGCTGTTAAAAATACTAAATTAGACCAGACACCAAAATAGTGGAAAAGAAAAAGAAGTCAAAATAACATTTCAGTGTGATTTGCTTTTGTGCAAAGCAGAGGCATTTATATAGCTGTGTCTGAGCGTGGAATATTTCTGGAAAGATTTAGCCAGACTGTTCACAATGGTTACTTATCCAAGCAGGATGGAGGGCAGGGCCGTGGCTTCTAAATTCCACTTTATTGACGTCTGTGTGTTGACCGTTTTTGCCATGACCTATATTACTTTTATAACAAAAGATATTTTGAACAATGGCAAACAATGAGGGTGACATTTAAAAGCTTGGGTCACTGCCCCAGCAAGACTGAGTCTATGAGACACGTGTCTGAGTGAAGCTATTCATTTGCATATACATAATAATCACAATAGATAACACATATTGCACTGTAATCACTATGAAATAGGCTTGCATTAGCATAATAATCAAAACACAGAATGCATATTGCATAATGGCCATTATGAGGCCTATTTAGGCAGAAGTGAGGCGTGGACACAGAGCTGAAAGCAGTTGGGGTGGGGTGTATCTGGGCTCCCCTGACTCCAGATGGTGAGAAAGCCTCTCTCTTTCTCCCTGGCATTGGTCATAGCCTTGAATGTCATGTCTACACATCGATTGTGGATCACCAGGACCTCCGTGCAGTAGCGCTGGCGCTCCCAGGAACCCCCAGAAGCAGACTCCATCCATTGTCCTCCATTGGACGGTTGCAGAGGCTGAGGCTATGGAGGTTCACGGCACTGTCACGGCAAGGAGGCCAGCTGTCCAGGCACACCCACAGAGCCCTTTATATAGTGCAAAACTGTCAAGAGGTTCTATCTCCCTATCAGTCTGAGATAAGATGTCAATATGGACCACCTCTATCATGTCCCACCTCTAGGCAGAGGTCTCTAAAGGTATAGGGAATGCAGAGCCACAATATAAAAGGAGCCTGGGTTCTTGAGCATCCTCCTAGCTAGACAAGGCACACACACAATGCCATGGCTCTGATGTGATGGCTTGTACCTGATGTTTCCCTAAACAATGCAACAGGCAAAATGTGCTATTAGGTCTGTTAGATTCTAAGGGCCAAAAAGTACCCCTGAACATTGGGGCTATTGTATTTCTATCATGGGAGCTCATGTTTACAAACCATACCATGTATCTGTTGTTTATTTATGGCTCCATTCAGCTCTCAGCTCTGGGTGGGACCCTAGAGCAAAGTCAAGTGTAGGAACAAGCAGAACATGGGTGCAGATGGCACCCATCCCCCGTGTTATCTCCTCAGACACCCTTCTTTTCACAGGGTATGAGCTGAAGGTGAGGAGGGCTCCCAGTCAGTCCAGTCTGTCATAGCCTGCAGTGACCAGTTTTGTCACCAGGCATCTGTGGGCCAGGGAGTACTGAGTGCCTTGGTTTTCCCCAGGAGTCCTCCACCACCTACCTGGGCAACTGATCAACCTGGGCTGACCTAACCCACAAAACACAAACCTTACTCTACCAAACTACTTCCACGAACTTTTGCCTTACTGGTGGCATCCGGCTTGCCTGACACAGTGGCTGAGGTTCGCCAAGCTCTGTCCCACAGAGATGCCTACCCCACGTCCCGGCTCTAGCTACATTGCCACCAATGGGTGATGCGAGGAGAAACTGGGTGGCCCAAGAAAGTGAGTGTCTATGAGAAAGGAGCTGGAGATGGGTGGCCCACACCTTCATCCAACTGGTGAATCCCAGTTCAGAGAGCAATGCTATCTTAAAAACAACCGAGAGCAGTAGAGGAAGACATGAGGGGAGCCTCTGACCTCTCCACGCACTCCTCGGGCACCTACAATGCCCTGCACCACTCCCAGGGTCTCATACCTATGACCCTGTGAGATGGAGAGATTGGATCTGACAAAAGATTAACTAACCCAAAGTACTGTGATCCATCTTTAATCCCCTGTGGGCACAGGGGGTGTAGAAATGTTCCCTGTGGAGCTGAGAGGCTGGCTCAGGAGATGAGGAGCTTGTTGTAGAAGAAGCACAGAGACCAAGAGTTCTGGTCCCCAGTGCCTATATAAATACACGGGGTATGGCCTCCCACCTGTAACCCCAAACACAAGGACCCAGTGTTAACCTCTGCTCTCCACAAGCATGCACACCATACACCACACACACGTACACACACACATGCACGCACATACATACACACGCATACACACACGTACACAGACACACAGACACACACACACACACACACACACACACTTCTTGGGACCAGATGCGGGATCTGTTTGTTCATCCTGCTGACCCTTGACCCCAGCACCTTCCTAAAACTTTGCAGTGTGGAAATCTCTTCTGTCAAGGAAAGGGTTCTCTTACAGAGCCAGAAACGAGTGAACAGCCATCATCTTATACTTGAGGCTCCTAGAACAACAAAACTCAAATGGAGAAAGCAGAAGGGTGATTGCTAGGGACAAAGAGGGTGAGCCCAAAACTTTGTTATCAGGCACAGAGTCTGAGAATTAAAAGACTTGTTCGGCTATTCCTGAAAATCCTTGGGAGGGGACCAGGAATGAGATGTTGAGTGTCCTAGATGAGCAAGCATCAGCCTTTGGGTTCCCCATTGATCCCTGGTCTGCTGATCGCCGCAGCACCCCGACACCGTCTCTGAGGTATTGGTGGTGGGTGCCACATCTACCCAAGGCCCCCAAAGGGTCAGCAGGAACCGTGTCATCTCCCACTGATGGCTTTGGTGAAGACAGCATGACTGGCAAATGTTAAAATAGAGAAGTGAGCCCGAGCCCCAGGGTAAATGAGGAACTGGCTGGTTGGCTCCAAGGATGGGCCGTTGGAGGATGAAAACCATGCTCTTGTGTGGTAAGCCTGGAGGGATATCTTTGCTGATGTTGTCCACGACCAAATGCCTACGCAAGAGAGTGTTACAGAGAGGCCTCCGACAGCAGGGCTTCACCAAGTTCTGACAGTTTGTAGAGAAATGTCTGTTGGTGGGAACCAGTGAACTCAAGAATCGGGAGGGGGTATGGATCATGTGATCTGGCTCCTTTCAATTGTAATTTCTTGGTTGATGCAGTCATAAGACTATAGGAGACACAAGGAGGCCTGCAGAAGAAAGGTTTTTCAGAAACATTATTTTGAGACAAAACCATGAATTAAATTGGCTTGGGGGAAAAGATGGATGTGGAATCCTGAGGGGCATGTCTTGATTAAGTGGAATGAGTAGCTTCATTAGTGGCATCAGCTTTGGGTTTCCAGCCTAACTTTGTTCCATTCATTCATCCAAAGCTGTTGGTGTGCTCACTCCTCCGCCAAGTGTGGATGTTTGCCCTGGGTCCTGGACTCCTCCAGATCCTGAGGATACAATGGTGAACACATGGCACTCATGCAGCTTACACTGCAGTGTGATGGGGTGAACCCAAAGAACAGAGCTTCTGTGTTCACAACTCAGTGCAAGACGCTTATTTGCTAAACCACACAGGCTGTAATCTACACTTTAGAGCACAGAAATACAGTTAGACTACTCCTTCTGACTCCAGAGTGTTCCTTGATCCCAGTAGAGTAAGTCAAGACATTCACCTCCCAGCCCAGGGCAGATGTGAATCCAGCAGGAGACTGGAAAGCGACTGGCAATGTATTGCCCTTCAGGGGTGAGGAGCTGTGGAGCCCCAAAGAAAGGTTTTTGCCAGCCTAGGTCAGTGCACGTGTCTGAAGGGGATCTTTGGAGCCTGGGCTTCTTGAAGCACAGGATGGCGGGAAGAGCAGGGTACTGTCGAGATCTATAGAGACAGCCCCATAGTTAATCCCATCTGTGAGTCTCCTATTTCATCTCCCTGACACACACCACAGAAGCAGGGGAGGACCCTCAAAAACAGCATTTACTCTCATGACCGCACAATTGATGGACTCAGTACTGTGGCCGAGCCTTCCAAGACCCTTCCAGAAGGGTTGTACTATTGCCAAGACGAAAGCTAAGGAGAGTCAACCAGGTTTTCCTGGCCAAGCCAAGAAGGGAATCTGTCAGAATGCAAGGTCAGGACTACAAAAAATGGCCTACTGCTTGCCAGTACTGGGGAGGCAGAATCGGATCCCTGGGGCATGCTGGTCAGCCAGTTTTGCCAGAGAAATGCTCTCTTGAAAAAAAAAGGTAGAGAGCAATAGAGGAAGATATTCAGACATGATGTGAATCTCTGACCTCTACATGCACACTCTTAAGTGAGTGTACACACACACACACACACACACACACACACACACACCCCTCACGTCACTTCCCCAAGATAAAGGGATGAAAAACGCATTGCAGATGAACCTCTTCAATCATGCCTATGTGCTTAGATGTCACCTCTCTGAAATAAAGGAGTCCACACCAGGAGGTCTTGCCATCCCCAGAGGGAAACAGGAACCATTGACAGTGGTTACAACTCTAACGTCCTTTTCCTGGGTACCTCCTTTCTGCAGGGTGAGGCAGGAAGTGGCCGCCAGCTGCCTTCCCTGCCAACTCAGCTGTGCAGCCCTCTGCAGTCCGACGTCCTCACTTCCCCACTGTCCTTCTGGTGAAGGTGTTCTCCTTTCCTGGTAAAGCAGACATTTAAGGGGCAGGAAACTCAAGAGCACAAGAGAGGAACAGCAGAGCGGCCTGTGGGCATGGCTGGAGGCAGACTGAGGGCAAGGTACAGGGAACCGAAATGTCCCCTCCTTCTGCTTTCTTGTCACCGATGAGCAACACCCTCCATGTCCACAAAACCCTCAGTGTTTGTTTTTGTAACATCTCGCATTTTGTGCTGAATTAGTACGGCCACTGAGCCCCACCATTTTTCGCAAGGGTACGCGGGCTGCTTCCTTTGCAGAACAGAAGCCAAGTTTCATCTCTACAAAAGCTGCACACAAAGAGAGGTGACATTTCCTGATCAGACCAGCAGACCTGCCATGAGCTTAGACAGGGCCTCTGGCTGACTCCCTAAGAAGTCTGCAGCAGCCAGGCAGATCTCAAAATACGCCATCCGAGCGGGATCAGACATTTGGGAGAACTGTCATCTGCGGACCTTCTGTGGAGGGAATGGAAACCTCTGGCTGTAAAAGAACCAGCTCTAGCATCAGGATAATAAATGTGGCCCTGAAAGCGTAGTTGGCATGAAGGGTGTCCTTGCAGGTAGTGAGCACAGATCACGGTAAGTACCAGAGAAAATACCAGCCCTTTGGCTTTGGATGGGAAGTGTTGAAGGGAACGTGTTTGAAGCTTAAATTTACTCATTTGAACAGTTTAGAAACCCCAAGCCAGTTAACCAATAGTCTCAGTCTGGTAACATCACAAGGCACTTGGTAGCAAATGAAAAAATATCACCGTAGAAACCGATTCTCAACCTCTGCATACAAGATTTCCAAGGTGAGCCGTTTCTGAAATATTAGCTCATAACTCAAATCTGCAAAACACAAGTCCACAATAAACAAGTCAGCAGACACCAGGGTGTAGCTCAGTGGTAGAGCAGTTACTCAGCTTCCACAAAGCCCTGGGTTCAACCCTCAACACTACCCCATCCCCTAAGTCATCAAAGAGAGCAGCAGAATTGGAAGGAATCCCCAGAGCCATCAAATACATCGTATGATCATCCAGCCATCAGAAAGAGGCTGTGAATTGTGATCAAAATAATTAGAATTGTAAAAGGAGAAACTAAAATTATGGTAAAAGGGGGCTGAGTGGGTAAAGTGCCCACCGCAGCATGAGGACTTGAGTCTGGATCCCAAGAAGCCACATAAAAGTTGGGTGAGGTCACTCATGTAGGTAGCGCCAGTGCTGGGTCAAGGAAGGCCAAGATAAGTGTGGATCATGGGAACTCATTGACGGGCCAGCCTAGCTGAAAGAAAGAGCTCAGATTCAGTGAGATACCCTGACTCAAAAATTATGGTGGAGATCAGTCAAGGACATCTGACGTGGACTGCTGGCCTCCACAAGCACATGCACAGAACACATACATGTCCAGACACCCATACACACCCCGACACGATCGTGTACCTACATCACATGTGAAACAAAACTTTATAAGAAAATAATTAGATTCATTTTAAAATACCAGAATGTTTTTAAAGGGACCATATATAATTTCTAGAAGTGAAATATGTGCTAACTGAACATTTAATATATAGGTAAAAGGTCAGATTAGAACACTTAAGAGAATATAGGCTGGCTTGGAAGACAACCTGGAACGAAGCACAAAAAAGCAGCGAGATCACTGAGATGGAAGGGAACCTCGGTGTGCTTTACACAGGAGCTCAAGAAAGGACGCAGGGGTCAGGGGCAGTATTTCCAAAGCTACTGCCTGAGAACTTTCTAGAACAGGGAGAAAAAAGAAATTAGGGAAGCATTGTTATCAAAGGAAAACATGAAAATCTGGACACATTGTAAGAAAAAAGCTGCCAAAGGCGAAAATCAAAACAGAAAAGCAGAGGAGAAAGAAAGATGAAAAGAGACAGCAGTTCACTCAACGGCAGACTTTTCAGGCTCAACAATAGGAGTCAGAAGTCAGTGGAACATGGAGGCTTGCAGAATGACCTCATTCACTTTACAAGCTAAAAATAGTGAGGAAACAAATAAAGGCTAAGCCAAAGAGCTTGCCTAGGGGCTACTCCTACGTTACAGAGACAGGAAGAGCTGGACGCACAGGGTTGTGACCCAGGCAGTGACTTGGAGACACTTCTAATCCAACACTCTGATGTCACCAATTTGAGACTTTAATTTTTGAACAAGAGGTCCCGTGGCTATTTTTCACTGTGTCTTCCAAATCAGGTAGGCAGTCCTATATGTGGAGTCTGAGAAACTGGTTCAACTCAGGAGCAAGCAAGCAGCCTTCTGTGCAGTGTGTGGGGCAGTGCAGCAAATAGAGCAATCGTGCAGAAAAATTAAAAACAAGTTTACGCAAACATGCTTGATGGGCTTTTCCAGCGGACAGTGCTTAGATCCTTGCTGCATAGGAAGGGGGAGCACATTGAACACCTTTAGGGACAATGCCAGGAAGAAGTGAGGGTCACCCAGAGACCCAGAGCTCACATCTGCTAAGCCAGATGTCATCCACAGTGCTCCAAAGACCCGAGCATCAAAGAAAAGGCAGAGGACAAGTCGGTGTCACCAGGAAGACAAACGTCTTTCTCAGGCATGTTGACACACACGCTCACCATTGGTGTCCCTGTGGCGTCTGAATGTTGGCGTCCGTCAGGCAGCTAGAGACACACAAACACCAGCAGAAAAAAAAATCCATAGGAAACCACCCTTGTGGTGCTTCAGATGGGGCAAGGAGCTGGTGATAGGAACTGCAAGGAAAAGCTGAAGCAAGAACTTCAATGGTGGGGCCTGAGATGGCTCAGTATGCAAAAGGCTTGCTGTGCAAGCTTGAGGGCCTGAGTTCGGATCCCCAGCAGTGCACGAGGTGCAGGGGTGCAGGGGACACGTGCTCACAATCCCAGTAGTGGGAGAAAGAGACAGGGCTTAGGGGCCAGCAAGTCAGGCCCACCAGTGAGTTCCAGGTTCAGTTTTACCAAAAGAATTTGGTAATACCGAGAAGGCGTCTTTAGAAACAGTATCGATATAAAGCTATCTTATTATTTTTTCTAAAGACTCAATTTAACCTTAAATGGCAATGGGGCCGATTCACTAAAGCATTTTCTCACTATTGCCCTGACTTATAATGCATGGATAGCTAACGGATCCAGTTGTATTACATTTGTGGGTGTCTGGGTCCGTCAGGCAAAAGGAAATATTTACACTCAGGGAGTGAGCGCCATTTTTTTGGACAAACCATTCTGAGCCATGAAATAGAAGCCTCTCACCTTTAATTTCTGTGGCTGTGCGGGGAGCGATGAGAGCCGGTGGTCGGTTAAGACCCAGTGGGAAAGAGAGACAGAGACAAAGAGAATGTATGAGGGTCCCATCTGCTGCAGCTCTGCAAACAGATTTGTTTTAGGACAACCCACAAGAGCCCCATCAAGAGGGAAAGTGGAGACTTCCTAGCGAATTTAAGTACAACAAAATGGTAATTTATAAACAGAGGAGTTGGTGGGCCCGGGACACAGCTCTGTAGGCAGTGTGCTGGCTTTATGATCACAGGGGCCTGAGTCTGAGCCTCAGAACCCAGGAGGAGAAGCTGGGGATGATGATGTGGGGTGCCAGTACCCCAGCCCTGGGGAGCTGGAAGGGCAGATTTCTGAGACTCTTGGCAAGTTGATCCAGCGTACTTGATGGTTTCTGGGCCAGCAAGAGACCCTGCCTCAAAAAGCAAAGTGGGCAGTGCCTTTGGACCAACCCCCCAGGTTAACGTCTGGTCTTCACATGCGTGCATATTCATAAGCACACACACATATACATACACATACGTATACAGACACCACACATACACACACACATACACATACACACCACACACACATATACCACACACACATACACACCACACACACATATACACAGTGCACACACACATACACATACACAGATATACATACCACACATACACATACATACTACACACATGCACACCACACACATACATACACATACACACACATGCACACCACACATACACATACATAGACACATACACACCACATACACACACACTCTAGCCAGTAGTAATGTGAGTCTATTTTGCACATGCAAACAGAACCTCTTCCTTGAAAATCTATTAAAATAAATTTCCCCAGTGGACCGAGAGTGCCTTTTCTCAGTCAGGACATGAACGAGGTGCAGACAGAAGGGAGATGTTCAGAAAACCATTTTCAAATTTAGCTTTGCGTGAGCATGGCCCGAGCCCTGTTCTCCTTCCTCTGCTTGTTCCTCACTGTCATCGCTGTGGTGACATTCTCTGACCACCTCTCTCCTGCCAGAACCAGCTGTGGTTCTCAGAGGTGAAGATAAACGGAATGTTTCGGTAAGGGACCGAGCTGTGGAACTTGCTAAGACAGAAGAACGGCCCTTGCTTCTGCTCTCCTCCCGGATCCTCCAAGTCTTCCTCCTTAGACGACCCCTTCGGATTGGCTCTGATGGCCAAGTGCCCACTCTTCCTTCCTTCAGGCTGTGCTCAGCATCTCGAGTGAGCAATGACGCTCCTTCCCAGAAGTTTCTCCCAGTGCTTTTGAGATGCACTCTTCGGGGAAATAAAAAAGAGAACAAACCTCTTTCTTTCCTCTGCTTCCCAGGAGAGGAGGCTGACCACAGAGGCTGGCGGGTTGGCTGGTACCCAATGCTCTGGATGAACCACATGGATGCCTGTTCCCTCCACTTCCAGGAAACTGAACCCCATGAAACAGCCGTCATGCTTCAGACACGCTAGGCAAGCAATGGGCCTTGCAGACTGCAATGAGAGAGGAGACAGGGGGAGCCCTCGTGGAGCCCTGGCTGCTGCCCGTGGGAAAGACCTGTGTCTCCCGCGTTTCACACAGGGTCCAAACTTTCCAAGTGAAGACCTTCACGTTCATCTGGGAGATAGACTCACTGGGCAGGGAGATCAATTCTCCAGGTGAGACAGATGTTGGCTACGCTGGGACATCTCCAGGTGATTACAGTAAACTAATCAGAGAGCAATTTTTCTCTTGCACCCACAGCTTGCTTCTACCCTGGGCACACCTGACTGGGAATGCACACATCCAGGGTCATATCTGCGGGAAGAATGCCATTGATTTGTATTATTTACTTAATTTGAATCAGAGTCACATGTAACCCAGGCTGGCCTCTCACTCGCTGTGTGGCAAATAATAAGTTTGACCTCCTGATTCTCCTGTCTCCGAGAGCTGAGATTATGGATAAGGCCCGCTGAGTCTGGTTTCCTCGGTGCTGGGAATGGAGCCCAGGGCTGCTTCCCACATGGTGGGTAAGCACTCTGCCAACTGAGCTAGGCCTCAGCCTGGCTCTTTTTTCTTTTTTTTTTTAAGTAGAGGAAAGTTTCTGCTATTGGATCTGAAGTCCACCCCACGTTGTTTTAGGAGATGGTAAAATATAAATACAAAAGCAGAGAATTAACCCAAGTTCAGGGCCCACCTGGACGTGGATGCGTGACCACAGAGGCACACAGTTCTGCAGCCAGTGCTGCCTACGGGATCTTGTGGAAGAGACTTCTGAGAATGCCCTGGCCCCTTCTGCTCCAGCTGTCTCCACTCTCTGAGCAGGCTCCTTGGAGAAGCTTCTCCTTGAGAAATCTGTGCATGACTCTTTAGCCCAAAGTGGCTGCTGAGGGCTGGACATCACACAAGACTGTCGACATGCTGCCTCTGAAATTTCACACCTGACCCTCCGGTGCCTATAAAGGCTGGAGCTGTTGGGGCTTCCAGTGTGAGGCAGTGTGCAGAGGGCTTAGTCCCCACCCAGTACGTACAACAGTTAGTAAATACTGGTCAGTGCGCCTTATAATCCCAGACACTGAACATCGCAGCCTGAAAGCTGACAATAGATAGGGCTTAGTGGTAGAGTGCACAAGGTTCTGAGTTCGAGTTCAAGAGCTGTCAGTGAGTAGGACATGAGGAGGGAAAGGGAAGGGAGAAGCAGGGGAGAAAAGAAGTCAGGGGAATTATTAATTATAATCCAAAACTCTCATTCATATGCAGGAGTGGAGTGTTTCTTCATGGTCAGTCAAGCCACACCCTACCCCTGGCCAGTGTCCCTCTGGTGATGAGCACATATGCTACTCTAGCTAGAGAACCTGTGGGGACTTCACCTTCCCTCAGCCCCTGATCACAATGTGAAAATCAGTTCCCAAACACTCAGAGGAGCAGTAGAATGGTGGGAAGGCACACACACTCTCAGCAGAGTCAGTCGCCAACCGGCCAGCCATCTTCATTTAAAGCTTAGTGTGATCTCGATGTTTATATAAACTCAGTTTGAAGGCACAGGTAAGGGCTGAGAGGGCACTCAGCGTATAAAGCCTTTGCCATGCAAACATAAGGACCAGAGTTTAAATCTAGAACCCATGAAAGGGCCCAGTGGGCCTGGCAGCATCTCTGTATTGCCAGCACGTAGGAAGCAGAGGAAGAGATGTGTGATCCCTCAAGGAAGGTGGCCAGCCAGACTTGACAAAACCTGAGCTCTGGGTTCAGTCAGACACCCTGTTTCAATAGATAACATAGAAAACAATCAAGAAAGACTCCTCATGTCAACCACATGCATGCACGCGCGCGCACACACACACAGACACACACACACCCTGAAAGAGAGAGAAAGAGAGAGAGACAGAGACAGAGAGAAAGGGGGAGGGAGAGAGAGAGAGAGAGAGAGAGGAGGGGGGTTGGTTTTAAATTTTATGTGAAAAATGAAGCAAGCAGCAATACCCAGGACACTGCTCACAATGGCTAAGACACAGCATCAGCCTTGGTGTCCAGTAGAAAATGGATGAATGAGAAGGATGTGGGAGGGGCTCAGAAGATGACTCAGAGTGCTTGTTGTGCAAGCCTGAGTTTGGATCCTCAGAACCCACATCAATGACGCAGTGACGGACGCCTGCAGCCCTGGTGCTGGTAGGAGATGGTTAGAGAAAGGCAGAACCATAGAGCTTGCTGACCAACCCGGACCGCCAAACCTGTAAGCTGCAGGTTCAGTGAGAGACCCTGCCTGAAAAAATAAAGCAGGGAACGTTGAGGAAGACATCTTTCACTGACTTTTATCCTCCATATGCACATGAGCACACACGCACATGCACGCAAGCACGCATGCACGCATTATTATTATACTATGCCACCTGATTGTTTAAATACATAAACACACAAACACAAGGAACAGCTCCCAACAAAGAGCACTGTGGATCAGCTCACACCATTGAGAACCCAACCTTCCATAACATTTAAAGAGGACCCAGAAAATGTTAAGAAAAAAGTTCAAAGACCACTATACAAGTTTTGTTGAGATGGGCAAAGGATACTGGGACAGCTCACAGTAAAGAGAAAATAACACACACACACACACACACACACACAGACACACACACACACACACACTGAAACAGAGCCCCATCTTACTGAAGAAGTATAATGCAAATGTAAACTGCGATGAATCCAAGGGGTGAGAGGACAGAGGGCTGGGCATAGCATATGACTCCCCCTGGGGTATCCGGAAACCTTATCAAAATATAAACACTCTTCCCATTTGCCCTAATTATCCTACTTACTGGAATTTGTCCTTCGGTTGCAGCAGCAGCATGGAAGATCTGCCCTGGTTTACAGTTTGTGGTAGGAAAAGATAGGAAGCAAACCAAACACCTACGGGTAACCGGCGCCGGGTAAGATCAATTTATTGCGTGGCCGTAAATAAGATACTCGAAGGTTGTAAAGATGAGTGAGGACATCTTTATGTGCTGTGCTGATTTGAAAGATGTCCAGGATAGGCGGCTCAGTGAAAAGAGCAAAGTCCCCCAGCATTCTTCACAGAACGCTCGCTGGTGTCAGCCTTGACACTGGTGACTCCATTATAGTTTCCACTTGCGGTTCTCTGAGTGCTGTGAGACTGAACCTCCTTCCATTATCCTAAGAGTCAGTGAGTCTCTTCATTTCTGTCAAAGAGAGGAAAGAGAAGAAAAGATCACACACACACACACACACACACACACACACGTCCTACCTATATTTAATAAAGGTATCGAAAAACCTACCACAAGGAACCCTGTTAGGTCAGAGCTGATAGGAGCAAAGATAAAATCCATGTTTCCTATCATTGTGAGCTATAAACCTAAAAAGATGAGTTATTGGTTCAAAACCAAAACTGAACTAAAATAAGCCCCCCCAAGCAGTTTCTCACAGTAAGCAGAGCTATACTTGTCCAGTACCAGTTCCTGGACTCCACAACTGACCCCGGGGAAAGGAGGCTTAGATCAAGGAAAATCACGCAGACAGGGAGGCCCAAGAGACCCAGAAGGCTCCCCACACACTGACCAACTTCTGCTCGTTTGCAAGACACGAGGCCAGCAGACAGACGGCTGTTCTTCCGCAAGCATGGCCCATGCCCACTTCCAAATGACATTGGCCACTAGCAGGGCCATTTATTAAAACCATCTTTAACAGATATCAGGTTCCTGTGATTAGCTGAGGAAACACAAGACCTCAGGCCCCAGAAGATTCCTCTCCAACTGCCAGGGTGACGGCTGAGTCCACTCTGACCTGTCTTCCTTGTGGGCTGAACTTTCCCCTGCATTATAATGGCTTCCTTCCATCTTCTGTGGCTCTCTCAGCCTCAGAACTTAGATGTTTCACCCCAAGGGCCCTCTGGCCAGAGCTTTGCTTCTACCTCTGCAGAAGAGCAATGCTGGCCTAGACACTGCAAAATAAGAGAATGCCCTATCTGAAATCCACAGAAAGAAAACAGCCACTGTCCCGGCAGGCCTGCGAGCTTGTAGCATCTCCCCGGGATTCTTACAATGCTACCAACTCAGAGCACGTGTTGGAAGTTAGCAAGCAGCTGTCTCAGGGTAGAACACGTGGACCATTGCTGCTGACTTAAAGGGAGAGAGCTTAGCATCGTGGGTTGTAGGGAAGAGGCACCAGGCCTCCCCGGAGCCTTCAGTTCCCACCAGCCTTAGCTCTCCTGGAGGCAGCAAGCTGAGTCGGTTTGATGACACTCCAGGTCCAGGGCTCTTGTAGTGACCTGGGGACAGTGAGTTTGTCGCAGCTGTCAGAGGCCTTGAGGTTCTGTCTCCAGTCCCAGCCTGTACTGCAGAAGCTAAGCAAGGACCACTGTCCCAGGAACCCTGGAAGCATTGCTGCCCCCTTGGAAAGGCTTCATGACAAAGAACTACAGGTTCAGCATGACGGTGACATCACAGAGCCATCTCCTATGTGCGCAGGGAACATCTGGAATCCTTCCATGACAGTGTCTCGCCTTGCACTTCTACAAGGCCACATTTTTTTTTTACAATTAAGAACTTCAGAAGAAATGACCGGGGTGTGACTCACAAGCTCAATGACCAAGAAAAGGATGAGACAGGTGGACCTCTGGCATCCGTGACTCACGCCCTTCCCAGGAGTGCCAGGGCTCTGTGATGTTTCCCTGATCTTTTGAAAATGTTAAATGTCCATTATATCAAGGAAGACCTTGCCATTTAGAGCAGCCAGACCACACACAGAAGTCACAGTGAGCCTGCCGGAGGGCAGGACAGTCCCTCACCCGACACACTTGACATTCTACTTCAGGGCCACAGTAGAACACAGCCTCTGCAGGGACCAGAGCCACTCCAAGAGGAACAGTTGGTCCCACACATGAGGCCCCATCTCACGGGGCTGAGCCTGAAGAGCTCCTGAGACAGGGAGCAATCCCCTCCGGAGAACAACGTCCTGCCCTGAAACTAGCAATGTCCTCCTTCGGGTGGAGTTCACTTGCATCCACCCAGGCCCCTTCTACCTCCTCAGTGCCTTGAACCAAAAAAGGGGAGCGAAATCCTCCTAAGCTAGGAATACTCCGCTGGTGACATCAGGCAGGACGTGCCTGCAAGTCCCCACTGTGGAGTGCCAGTCTCCCCTCCTTCACCTCATGGCACAAATCCAAAGTTCCCCATCAGCCCTGGCGCTCACCCTTGAGGCCTGCTCCACTTGCCCTGCGCAACTGAGTTAGAATCCTAGGAAACCCTTACCTGCCAGTCCTCCAATCGGAGCAGAAGGTAAGCGATGCCTACCGTCTGGGTTCAACTGATACACACACAGCACCTGCTGGGTGTCAGATCATGTCATCGCACTGTGACCGTCCAGTAGCTCTCGAGCATAGTACGGCTCTGCTAGTTCTCATGGACCACTAGCCCATCCATCTCTCCCACGGGGAAGCCTGCAACTCGAGGACCTTCACTTGTGACTGTTGATACCTGATTCTCACGGGTCTTAGATGAACCCCCCTCCAAAAAAAATCCCCAAGAAAGGGAAGCCCCGTGCAACAGTTTCAGTCCGAGATACACTTGAAGGATCATGTCTTGGGGGCTCGGTGGCCAGCTAATACTGATTGTCAACCTGCTAGATCTGGATTTACCTAGAAGACAAGCTCTGGGCAAACCTGTGAGGGATTATCTAGAGTATGTTAACTGAGGTAGGAAGAGCCACCCCAAATATGAGTGGCAGATTGCCAGAGCTGAGGTCCTGGACTACATGAAAAGGAAAAGCAAGGGATGGTGAGATGGTCCCCGTGGGGAAAGGTACTTCCTGTGCGATCCTGAGCACTGAGTTCAAGCCCCAGAACACAGGCGATGCTGACAGGAGAAAAAACGACTCCGTGAGTCTATCCTCAGACCTCCATATGTACCACAGAGGGGGCCGGACGCATTATGTGTGAGCGTGCTTGGGAGTGGGCACGCACAATGACAATTATAATGATAATAGCAATAATAGCAGTAATAACAGCAGTCGCAACAAGACGCACTGAAAGGGGGAAGGTGAGCTGAGCCCCAGCATTCATCTCTCCCAGCTTCCTGACTGCAGATACAGGGTGACCAGCTGTTTCAAGCTCCCACTGCCATGGCTTCCCCTGCACTGTGAGCCCAACTAAACCTTCCTGCTTTAGGTTGTTTTTCTAGGTACTTTGTTGCAACAATGACAAGTAACTACTACACCAGCCGATGGGCTCTGGGGAAGAAATTCAAAAACTCTGACCTAATCAGTGATCGATCGATCCCTTCATGGGTTTATAATTTGATGGTATTATTGGATGGTGGTAGAAAGTAGAAGTTGGGGTCTATTGGAAGACATACGTCCCTGGGATGTATCCCCTGTCCTCTTCTCTGCTTCCTTCTTGTCATGAGGTAAGCAATGTCCCTCCACTATATCCTTATGCCACTATGCTCACCTACGCACACAGCCGAAAGCAATGAAGCTAGCTGTGGACTTTCATCCGAGAAACCATGACCCAAAATAAACTCCTTTCTAATTGTCTATCTCGGGCGTTTGTCACGAAGTCAAAGGCTAATGCCTCATATAGAGGCAATGAGACTCTGGAAGCCCATGTGCTGATGTGTATCCTCCTGACAGCCTGCTGCCCCACTGTGCCGAGTGCCCATAGTGAATATCCACTGCCAAAGGGCCCTGGGGGCACTCCAGCTTCTACGCTGCTCCAGTGGGCACTTCAGAGCCTGGGAATGAGCACCCCAGGTCCCTGGGATGACACAGGTGGGAGGGCCGGCCAGGCATGGAGTGCTTCTGTGTGCCTGCTTGCCCACGCCAGTATCCCGGGGGAGACAGTGGATACAGCACAAGTGGGGTGAAGGCCCCGGAGGTGAGAACTGCAGCTGCATCCAGGCTGAGTTGTGCCTTCTAGAGTAGCGTGGCTGGGCAGTGCAGACTCAGACTCTTGTGTGTGCTGCTGTGAGTCAAGGGTACCCTCATCTCAAGGCTTGACTGGGCCTGGAGGATCCACACCCAAGAGGGCTTCACGGTTGCCCATCTGACAGGTTGGCGCTAGCCCCTGGCAAGGGACCTTAAGTCCCTCCATGTGGCCGATGGAGTGTCCTGCTAAGGTAGCAGCTAGCTTCCTCCGCAGTGACCCAAGCACACAGAGCAGAAGATGCCACGTCGACATGACTCAGAGGTCACACATGGTCATTCCCAGAGTATCTTGTTGTTTACCAGGGCCATTCCTCCTCCGTGTGGGAGGGGACTTCACCATCTGAGTCCTAAGAAGCAAGAGCCTCTGGGGCCATCTCGGAAGTACTAGCTACCATGGAATGTGCCAGAATGAAGACCTTAGGCCAGCTAGCAATCATTCCACCAGGACCTTGTAGTCCCCACACTGCTCTGCCTCCTTATCTGTGGCTTTTCTTGTGCAACTCAGAAGTTATCAAGTGGTTGTCAAGGGACTCAACAGTCTGCTCAGGAGAGGAGTGGAGTCGGCCGAGTATTAAAGAATAATAGGTCCAACGTTCACTTCTTCAAATAGATCAAACAACACCACAGAGGGCCAAAGGTCACCTACAGCCCAGCCTTTCTCCTTCCCTCTCCAAGGGCCCATTGAAATGCTCGAGCTTAATATAGTCATGGTGGCCATGGTGGCCAATTATCAGAAGGATGGGACAACTTAGGATATAAAAATGCTGGGGATTTCGCTATGTATTCTTTCAACCTGACCGCTTAGTCTTAGTCCTGAGTTTGAGGAGCCCCAGGAGAATCAAAAGAAACAGAAGGAGAGTGAATGGCAATAACTATCCCATGGGCTAAACCTGCATAAGCAGCCTATAGACCACAAGTCCCATGCCTGGCAAAGCAACTTAGAGAAGGAAAGGTTCGCTAAGCTCACAGTTCCAGGGGACACAGTCCATCATGGAGGAGAAGGCGGTGGGGGTAGGGGGCTGGGGGAACAGGAGGGGATTGGTCACATGGCAATCATGGTAAGGAAGCAGAGGCAGACAGGTGCTGGTGCTCAGCTCGCTCTCTCCTTTTATTTAGTCTGAGACCCCTGTCCCAGCTAAATGGTGCCACCCACATGCGAAGTAGGTCCTCATACCTCAAGAAACTCTAATCCTTCACAGACATGCTCAGAGCCTTGTTTCCATGGTGACTCTAGATCCTGTCAAGTTGGTGCTCTAGATTAATCACCATAGATGGACACAGTGGCTGCCCATGGCCCAGGGCTGGGAGCTCTGACTGGGTATATCCATACACTTGGCCTCACAGAGGCTTCGAATCTATCCTTAGCTAAGGGACTCCCAGCTGAGAAGGGAAACAGTATTTCACAGAATTCCTTAGAGCCACAACTACCATTGACTCATCTAACACCCGAGACCCTTCCTTCCTGGATCTCTATGTCCCCCAAAAGACCTTCTACACTCCCCCACACAAGCTGACCCCAGCAGCCCCAGCCTCTCCATCTCTCTTGGCCTCGTAGGCTGCTGACTTACACCTATAGACACCCATCGGACTGTTTCCTCAGGGTGCTATTCTTTGTCCATGCTTCCCTGGTCTCTGATCATGTGACTACGTCCTCCACCTGGACTCCCATATCTCGGCTTCCCTCTCTCCCAGCAACTGAGAAATCCTCTCACCCTGAAATAAGTAACTTCTAAAACTCCATCCCAGTCTCACCTGGCTTGCAAGTGCCAAGTCCTGACCCCAGCTCTGATGTCCACGAGCCCAGCTTCCCCTAGGCCTCTGAAAGGACCCTAGTGTGCTTTCGATATCAGCCTCAGCCTGCTCCTTCCGGTACCCCTCACCCCACCCAACCATCTTTTCATGCATGGGGGCACGGTTCATCATGGAGGAGAAGGCAGTAGGGATGCGGGGTTAGAGGGAGCAGGAAGGGATTGATCACAAGGCAGCCCCAGACAGGAAGTCACAACCAAACTCTAACACTGGCGTTTACATATAAGATGTCTGTCAGGGGCTCCTGTTTTGAACACCGGTTTCCCAGCTGTCAGGGCTGTTGTGAGAAGGGTACAGAACCTTTAAGAGGTGGGGCCTGACTGATGGAGGTAGGTCACCAGGGAAGAGGCGTTGAGGACCACAGCCCCAGCCCTTCTTGCCATCTCATCTCTGTCTCCACCTCCATCTCTCGCTAACACAAGGCCCCACCGCCATGCCTTCCCCACCACAGTGGCCCAAAATGTCCTAAAACCCTGAGCTAAAATAAACCTGCCATCATTGCAGCCATGAGAAAAGTTACAAGAACACAGCAGCAGCCTTTTCCTCTTTTCTTCCCTGTTTGGGGCAGAGTGCCACGTGATTCACACACCCCCAAATCATGTGACACTCACAGCAACCCTGGGCCAGGCCAATGGTTCACAGCTCTATAGATTCATGACCCAGCTCCACAGATAAGGAAATGGAAGCCCAGGGTAGCTATGTAAGTCACCTTAAACCGCACAGCCAGTGGTGGAGTTCACATTTAACCCAAGGCTATAGGCCAAGGCCTAGGAGGACAAACAAGCCTGTGTGTGCAATTACCCGTGGTTCAGTTCATTAGCATTACCAAACTATCTCATTGTGAGGATTTTGTAGCATAATTCCTTGGGGGGGGGAAGTTTTCTGACTGACCTTGGAGCCTGGGAGGGAAGATGAAACATTAAGTCATCCTGCCATTAAAATTAAGTTCAATCACCCCTAATGGAATGTCACCTCCAAGACGGCCATTAAAGCCACTGGCCTAACCAACTGGCAGGTCCTGCGTATATCACCATTATCCCATCCCTGTAACAGCCATTTGTCGGAGGCTGAGAGAGCCCCAGGAGACGCTGAGTGCTGCCATCAATGTTGTCAATGTCATGTGGAGGAGAGACATCTGCTGTTTCCTCCTGTGCTCCACTGGGGCAGCCAGGGACATGGCAGGAAGGCACAGTGCACAGACACAGATGTCACAGGCTTTGACCTTGGGCCACCAGGATAGGGCAATCAGGGTGAAAGAGGCTACGTCATGGTGTGCTGTGCACTTATGTGGCTCTCACAGATGCTACACCAGCCACTCAGCTATCAGCCCCTGCTGCTCTCCAAAGGCGATGGCTCCCACCTGCCTGAGCATGCCCAGCCCTGTGTTTGGGGTTTGAGGTGGGGTCCCTACTCACCAGCTTGCTCTGAGGAGCTCTTGTCTCTGTCCATGTCAACCTGGCATTGACACGGATTCTGGGGACTCGAGCTGTGGTCTAAGGCAGCAAGTGCTTTAACTGCTGAGCCGTCTCCCCAGTCCCCATGATTGACTTTGATTGACTTTTTCTAAGCTAGCAAGCACGAAATGACTTTCACTGTGACATTTGGGTTTGTTTACATCATCATATTGTGTTCTTTGCTTTATTGGTTTGACACATGTAGCTCAGGCTGTCCATGAACTCTTTGTTGCCAAGGATGACCTTGAGCTGATCCTCCTGCTCCCACGTCCTAAGTATGGGGATTACAGGTTCATGCTGCCACATCCAGCTTATATTTTGTTCCTATTTGCCCCTCTCCACTGCCCCACCATCTGTCTAATGCCTTTATTCCCCCCTAAAGAGCCCTCCTGCTCCCATGCCATATAAATCCCATTCCCCTCTCCTGTTGCCCCTCCTCATCTCTCCTCTCCCAGTCCCCTTTCAACCTTCAATCCTGCTCGTCTAGAGAGCGCACATGAGAAAAACACGCCCTACAGCTTCCTGGTTTCCTTTGCAGGTCCTCACACCTTTAAAGCCCGGACTTTGTCCTCTAATGTATGTAAATAGACAGGGAAGCCGAGACTCCTACTAGGCTGAAGGAAGATGCGGTAAGCACACCCACCAGTCACCAGAGGCAGGGCTAAGAAAAGCTGGCTTTCTCCTCAACACTGTGCTCAGACGACCACTCTTTGGCAGATTGCTTTCCCTCACCGGACCCCCCCCCCACTAGCTAGAAGCTCTGTGTCCCTAGCACCACCTCCTCCTCTGAAGTAGGATTTGTAAGAATTTAAGATATAGTGTTGGACCGTGGGGATGTCTCACAGATAAAGGTGCTTTGCCTCTAAGCCTAACAACCTGGATTCAGTCCCTGAGACCCACTTTGGAAAACAAGACAACCCACTCCTGAATGCTGACCCCTGACCTTCACATGCAAACAGTGGTACACACACAGCTTCTTCTGTACCTGATGTAAGAGCATTTCTTTATATAATGGAAGGTGAGTGTTATCTGGGCCCAGAATAAGGTGGGGACACTGGGTTTCTCCCCTGAGAGTCTACGATGACCATTCTGCATTTTCTTCCCATTGAGCAGATTATTTAACGTCCATGGACTATTATTTTATAAGAATCACATATAGGGTACATATTACCTGACTTGTCTCTGGGGATATGGCGGCCATGTTCTTCCCTCTTTCAGAAAACTCCTGTGTACTCTTCAAGATATGGGATAGAAGCCACCTCTTCCGAGCAGCACCCTGGTTCCCTAGCTGTGTGAGATGGATACTCTTCTGTCCCCTGTAACACTGGGTACTAATGGTGTGCCTCTGTAATTCAGTGGTGATTCTTCTGGCCACAGGGTGCATTTTGGGCTCCTAGCTCTTGGGCAAGGTCTAACCCAAGGTAGAGTCTCAAAAATAAATAAATAAATAAATAACCTCATTGGACAAATAAACCACAAAGCCAAATTTTGCTTGCCCTTCACAATATAGCATATAGATTTTGTTTGCCCTTCACAGTATAACATATAGATTATGCCCCTGAAAATTAATTGAAAGATGACAAGCTGAGAAAGCGAAGCACCGGGCAAGAGCAGTGGCATCCTGCCCTTCTCTGCCCTGCCCTGCCCTGCCCTGCCCTGCTTCAACCGCCTCAATGACGCACCGAACTGGAGAGAGGAGGGCAGGCCTCCTACCCTAGCCAAGTCGTAAATTGTAACGGCTAGAAACGGTGCCCTGCCTTCAAGCCATATAAATCCCCACTGGGCCATGCCAGTTGGTGAACTTCGAGCAGAAATATCAATAAGCCTAGGAAAGAAATGGAGGGCAAAGGTGATGAATACTGTGAGCCAGGTCCTGAGTGTCCAAATTACAGCATCAAGATGGGTGTCAAAGGTCATCTGGTCTACCCTCTGCTCTGTATACAATGCCTCCAGTTCCAGCAGTGACTTCCAGGCACCAAAGGGTTCAAACTCTTAAGGCCTGTGGTTTTGAGTGGCAGAGTCAAAATTTGCTCTGTGATCCCACTCAGGAAGTCATGCTATCAAGTTCAGAGGCGTGATACACCACCTTGGAGACCACAGAGGTTATTTGTGCTTCAGAAAGCCCATGCTCTGTTCCGGAGGAGTGGCATACCTATTCTACAGTGGGTACAATTAAGGGCCCTTGTAATAAAATGCTCTTCTGGCCAACAAAGTAGTTCTCAGCCATCTTTGGACTCCCAGATGTTAGGCGAGGCCTAGCTCAGGGTAGAGACTCAAAACTGGCTTGCTGAACAAATAAACCATAAAGCAGAATTATAAGAGCGTAGAGGAGAGGCCAGAGCCACACACAAGGAGTGGCCCAGAAAAACTGACCCAAGTCTTCAGTGGAATCCGACAATGAACTCGCTCCCAAATAAACAGTCGTGAGAAATGGACTGGCACAATTGGATTTTGTTCTGCTCAGGTTTGTGATGTGCAATCATTTGTCCATGTCCTACCACTGAGCTACATCCCAAGTCTGTGTGTGTGTGTGTGTGTGTGTGTGTGTGTG
>LOJH01000562.1:40821-54900 GCA_001685095.1 Ellobius talpinus | reverse complement strand
CATGAACACACACACATAAGACAAATGATGGAACAATGAGCCTTCATACACATGAGCACACACACAAGACAAATGATGGAACAATTTTTAAGAAAAACACTTTATAGAGTGCCTTCCCTTTGTTTTTAATACATAATTTTCCAGGCAGTTCAAATACATTCTCCTTTAAATTCAGTGAGTTAATTCTAGATAATTATTTTGTGGTTTTCTTTGGTTTGACTTGGAAAGCAAATTTGCTGTTCCATACAATGTTTCATAATGTATAGGGCAAGAAATATGTTTAAGCTGTGTAAACACATTAAAAAGGAATTAGGAAAGTGATCTCATTATTTTTGGCAAAGCAGAGGTCCACAGTAAGCAGCCAAAGTCAGCTACTGAACGAGGGCCCTTCGTCAGCAACTGGCTGAAGCTAACAGATCTCACGGAATGGCATCGAGTGCCAGGAAGGAACCGACTTTTTCTCATTTTCCACCATTGCTTTTGGTAGAACAAATATTTGTGCAGAGTGAATTTGCTGAAGAAACTGTCAGGATTGCTGGGAAAATCCAGGGAAGAAGGGCTTTGTAAGAATTTCCCTTCTGTATTTTGCATTTTCATTTTTCTTGATCCATGAACCCCCATCCCTGCTTACTGTTGTTATTTTGAGTGGAATTGAATACTGATTGGCCTGGAAACTGCTTAAGCTAGTGACCTTGAACTCATGGTGATCCTACTGCCTTGACCTCCCAAGTGCCTCCCAAGTCTGGACACACACTACCACATCTGGCTAACACGTTTGCCTTTTATCACTGTAGCTTTTCAAGGCATATTTGGTGTAGACAAAGTGGTCCAGGCCAATGCTGTGGCTATTGTCCACTAAGTGTGACCCAGGTTTAACCATTTGGAGGCACCAATTAAGACAGTCCCAAGAGTTCTAGGAGTGAGACAGACAAAAAAAAAAAACACAATCAGGTCAACAGATGCAGCTTCCAGAGGCCGCTGTGCATATATATATATATCCCCACTGAGCCAGGGACATAAAGGACACTGGGAAGAATAACATGGTAATCCTCCACCATAGAGGAGTAACAAAACAAGAGATTTTCCAAGTAGATCCACTCTGTGCCTTAACCCACCCGATTTCAGCATCTTTCATAGAAAATCACACAGAGGGCATTAAGACACAGGATCAACTTTTGGGGGCCAGAAAAGTAATTCTGTAAGATGAGAAATAGGTAGTAGCCAGAATCGTCTCCAACCAAAGTGTTTTCTCTTTTTGTTTCACTATTTAGAAACAAAAATAGATAAAATGATAATGAATGGCTAGTTTATAAATTATTATTTACAAATTAAGCTATAAACCTAGTTTTTTCTTTCTTTCTTTCTTTCTTTTTTTTTTAGTTTTTTGAGACAGGGTTTCTCTGTAGATTTGAAACCTGTCCTGGAACTAGCTCTTGTAGACCAGGCTGGCCTTGAACTCAGAGATCCATCTACCTCTGCCTCCTGAGTCCTGGGATTAAAGGCTTGCGCCACCACCACCCAGCTGTGAATCTATTTTTTAGGTATCATTTGCCTTCATTTATGTTAGTTTGATTTCCATTGCTGTGATTAAACACTGTGATCAAAGCAACTTGGGAAGAAAGGGTTTATTTGACCTACATTTCATATCACAACCCATCATTGAAGGAAGTCAGGACAAGAACCTGGAGTCAGGCACTGAAGCAGAGGCCATGGAGAGACCCTTCTTACTGGATTGCTCTCCATGGCTTGCTCAGCTAGCTTTCTTTCTTTTTCTTTTTAAATGTTATTCTTATTTTATGTGCTTTAGTGTTTTGCCTGCCTGTATGTATGAGGATCCCCTGGAACTGGAGTTAGACAGTTGTGAGCTGCCATGTGGGTGCTAAGAATTGAACCCAGAACCTCTGGAAGACCAGCCAGTGCTCTTCACTACTGAGCCATCTCTCTAGCCCTTCAGCTAGCTTTCTTATACCATTCAGGATCACCTGCCCAGGGATGACACTACCCACAGTGGGCTGGACCCTCCTGCATCAGTTGTTAAATGCTCCACAGACTTGTCTGCCAGCCAGTCAGATAGAGACCCTCTCTCAGTTGTGAGTTCCTCTTCTCAGGTGACCCCAGATTATGTCAAGTTGATAAAAAAACCTAAAAAAAACCCCACAATTTATATAACTTAAATTTCTCAGCTTTGCACATGAGTGATTGAGAGAGATCACATGAACATCAAAGCAAGTATAGTTTGCGGTAGAATTTACAACCAAGCGGCTGGAGAGATGACTGGGGTTAAGAGCACTGGCTGCCCTTCTAGAGGACCCGGTTTGGTTCTCAGCACCCACATGGCAGCTCACAACTGTGTGTAACTCCAGTTCCAGGGGACCCAACACCTTCACACAGACATATACATGCAGGTAAAACACCAATGCACATAAAAATAAATCTTTAAAAAGAATTCACAGCCAAGGATTGTGGGAACAACTGTAATTATGCCAGGCTCCCCGACACAGTCTTTGATAAAAATGAGCAAAGCGATGGGTTGATCAGTCTTCCTTACCTGTGCTGTTTTCAAGTTAGTCAGCAACTTGTGATTGCTACAAATGCCTCTACCAACACAGCTGAGTTGGCATCAGCTCCCCTCTCTCTTTGATAATTACAGATGTGGATGAATGCTCTTTGGAAAGAACCTGTGACCACAGCTGCGTCAACCACCCTGGTACATTTGTTTGTGCCTGCAACAGAGGGTACACACTCTATGGCTTCACCCACTGTGGAGGTGAGTGGACTGGCCCTCTATGGGAGCCCGAGCCCGGGAGCAGGGCCACCATTGAGGTTTATCTTTCTATATGGGACAAAGAGTGCATTTGTGGGCAGTGGCAACAAGAAAAGAAGCCACTAAATGTTGTATGAGGAGCAGCAGGCTGTGTCCCACTGCCTGGCTAGCTTAACCCCCGAAATAACCACACCAAAACTGTATTAATTAAATTACTGCCTGGCCCATTATTTCTAGCCTCTTATTGGCTAACTCTCACATCTTGATTTAACCCATTTCTATTAATCTGTGTTCACCACATGTCTGACTCTGACTCTGGCAACTTCATGGTGACTCTCTCTGCCCACCCTCTTCCTCCCAGAATTCTGTTCTGTCTACTCCGCCCACCTAAGGGCTGCCCTATCAAAGGCCAAGGCAGCTTCTTTATTCAACCAATGAAATCACAAATACAGAAGGACCTCCTACACCAACTAAAGAAATATGTTAATATTTACCCCATTAGCACATTGGGTATGGAATGGGGCGCAGAGGACCCGAGCTCTGTCAGCTGTGGATTCATCAGTGAATTGACTTGTGCTCCTATTTGGAGAATGGGGTTCTTGCAGGAGCTGAGACAATAACTCATTCTTTCCAGCAGAAGATAATGTTGCTGTCTTCAGAGAAGCTTGGCCAGGCACCAAGCAGACTCATAGTTCTGTTCTGCCCGAGCACAGGCTGCAAAGCCTTGGTTCAAGCCCTAGTGTTAGCGTTGGATCTGGAAGGTGGCATTGACTCTGTCTCTTCACTCTGTGCCGGTTTAACAGTCTATGCTCATGGCTCACACCCTTATGGTCAAGTAGACTGTGGTATAGATAAGTCAGATTTTGTGCCAACTGACTCTCACTCCCCGGCAATCAGCAGTCACTGAGAATAGATCTAGACCCCAGACCTACTAGTCTAAGGTCACCATGGTGATTCTAGGTATCTGTGGGATTGAGGACCACAGGCTGGAACACTTCCTGCCAGTCCTCATGCCTTGTGTTTGAGAAGAACAGATAATGGTACTTTGCTGTAGATGATAGTGTCTCCCTTCTCTTTCCACACATTCTTGGCACATCTAAAAGCATCCCTGATCTTACCCCGTCTATCATGAGACCCCAGTGAGACACCCCTTGAACACAGATGACAGATGTCAACCTTCCAGCTTGAGTTCAGTCCCAAGTTATTGGGGACGGGTAGGTGCACACAACTTCTCTCTCAGCTATGGAAAGAGTCAAATAGGGAGTTTTAATTCTGTGTCTCCCTTACTATGTAGCCCATAGGATGATGGCGTTTTAAGTCCAAAACCCATGCAGGGCCTGAGTCTGGACATCCGAAAGTGTTGTGTTTCCTTCTGGGTGTTCCTGTCAGTGGCTCAAACCTCCCAACCCAGGCTCATGCCAGTGGGGAGTGTAGTCAGCAGGTGCCAAGTCCATGTCCCTGAAAACGACTGTGAGCCACGAGGCTTGTCTACTGTTCCTTCCTCAAGGGAGAGGCAGTCAGCCCTTGATGTTACTGTTGTGACAGGGGACCCTTTTGGTTCCACAGACACCAACGAGTGCAGTGTCAGCAATGGAGGCTGCCAGCAAGTTTGTGTCAACACAGTGGGTGGCTATGAGTGCCAGTGCCGTCCAGGGTACAAGCTCCACTGGAATAAAAAAGACTGCGTGGGTAAGAGGTGCCATCCTCCCCTAGTTCCCACGTGGCTACAGGCTCACCCTGAGTCCAGGGTTTGAGACTCTGTATGCTCCACACTCCACCGGGCCCAAAGTCCACCTTTCCCATGGAGTCCCCCTCCCTGGAGTGGCAGCAGCTGGTCTTTAACAAGTTCTGAAGCCAGGAGGTACCTTGCAGGCTCCTTGACATTTAGCTCTGTGCTTCTGCCTAGACTGGAGCTTGCTTCTGTTTCATGATTGCTTCTCTACCTGAACAGCAGACAAGTGTCCCCTTGACCTCAGTGGGAGGCAAGGCTGGGGAGGGAGGTCAGCTCTGCCGTCTTTCCTTGGGGCCTTTGGTGTCCTCAGCTCTCATAACACTTGCGTGCATGCTTCTTTTACCTTTGTCCTGTCTAGAAGTGAAGGGCTTCCTGCCCACCAGCACGACACCCAGTGTGTCCCTGCACTGTGGTAAGAGTGGTGGAGGAGACAGGTGCTTCCTAAGATGTCACTCTGGCATCCACCTCTCTTCAGGTGAGTGAATCCCGGCACAGTTCTCATGGCACGGCCTGTAGGTGTTGGATATACTCAAAGGGCTTCTGGGTCTGGACCAGATACTTCTTGAAACACCAGAGGCCCACGCTTTGAGAGCCTATATCCTGGATATTTTTCTAGCGGCCTATGTGGAATGGGGTGGGGGTGACTTTAACTGCAACCAGGATAGCCTGTCATCTTGCTTACACGTTTTGACAATTCCACATTCTATCTGTCAGGACTGCAAGAGGCCTACTCTGTCACCTGCGGCTCTTCCTCTTCTCTCAGAAGCAGACAGCAAAAATCAAATGACTCTGATTTTGGGGGTAATTACCAAACTGTGCTCTTGTAGGGGCTCATTGCATTCAATGGCTTCTTTCCTGGGGTGCTGCTCATGGGGGTGACTTTGTTGGCTCTTTTCTTATCTGGATGCTGTGAGCACATGACAGGGTGCTCTTGTCCACAGCTGTGGTGTCTGATCTCTCACCTACCTGTGGAAACCATACTTACTGAGTGTCCCCTGTGTACTTGGAGGTCCTGTTCAACCTGGGTGGGTCACCGTACTGAAAGAGGGCCACAGAGAGAATAGTCCGTGGATCCCAAATTCGCTCTATCCCAGAGCACTTTAAAGGCCCAGTACTGGGACCATGCCTGGACATGTGACATTGGTGGAGGTGGCATGGACAGACTAGCAGAAGTGGGGTTCTCTCTCAAGAGAGAAACCCAGACCTATTCCAGTTTGTCACAGTACTAAGAATAAAAGTCCAGTGTTTTTTGGAGGCCTCATCTTCCCAGAGAAGGACACATTTGCCGTTTTGTTACACAACTATCCAAATAGAGAATTACATTATATCTTGATGTCTATATTATAAAAATGTCAAAAGTTTGAAATACCATGCAAGATGGTAGTTTAGAAGTTAAAATACTCCAGATCCTATACACTATGTTCCATAGAATAGGCTATTTAATCCACTTGAAACTTTATGTATTAAATGTTGGAGCCAGGTCTCACTTTGTAACCCAGCCTAACCTGGAACATATTGTAGTTCAGGATAACCTTGACTCATAATAGACCTGCCTCAGCTACCTAAGTGCTGGGATTATAGGTGTGAGTTTGCCACACTTGGCTGCATCAATTTTATTATTATCCTCATTAACCAAAGAAACCAAGGCCCAGAGGGATGGAAGAACTCACTCAAAGTGACTCAGAAAAGAAATAGAGGAGCCAGGATTTGAACTTAAGCAGTTTGAGTTCAGAGTCTTAAGTGTTGTTCTTTGCTGCCCATTCTGATGGATGTTAGGACCAAGGCAGAGGAGAAAACACGGTCTGGTTCACCTGGGATGCTCTAAGCATCAGTAAGAAAATAGCTAGCGGTCCTTAATATGCCTTACTATGTACCAGGAAACCAGCTAAACATTTATTTTTTGCCATTATCTCATTTAATCCTTAACAATATCCTGGTAAAACAGGTGCTTGCTTAACTGTGTGCATTTAACACCGAGCAGCCTGAGATGGGGAAGATTAAGGGATGTGCTGGAGTTTTCACAGATCAGAGGGATTTCAATTAGAGGCATGGGCTCCAGCCCAACATGTAGTTAAGATCTATTTTGGGAGAACAGAATTCTGCATTACTCCATCCAGGAGTGGTAGCCATATCTGGACTGGCAGCCCTGCCAGCCCTGTCCTTTCTGGGAAGCCACACACAGAAGAGACTTCCCCCAGCAGTCTTATCCAGATTCAAGCAGAAGGATTCTCACCCTCCTTCTCAGGGAAACACAAGAATGACCTCATCTTTCATCTGGCTGTGGAGACTGTTTGGGGCCCTTTCTCTGTTACATTTAAACATTGGAGCCATCTCTCTCTCTTGAGATAAGTTTAACTCTGAGGAGGCTCCAGGTGAACCTGTGCGTGCCAATGGACATTTCATGATCCAAACCTTTATTGGGTCATCTTGAGGGTTAGAGGGGTCATGTAGTAAGGCCCAGCCAGCGGGAGCTTGCCACCACCCTCTGGGTGTTCCCTCCTTTGCCTGTGAAGGTAATTTCTTTTACTTATTTCTTTCTGAAGATGTCGTCACCGTCAGGACAAATGTAACCTTTAAGCTAAATGAAGGCAAGTGTAGTCTGCAAAAGGTCAAGCTGTCTCCTGAGGGCCCGCTACCAGCGCTACCAGGTATGGAATTGGATGGCTGGTGCAGGGAGCTTGCCTGCATGTTGGGTAAGGGACATGAGACCAGCTGAGCTGGAGATGGCTGTCCAGCTGATGCAAGCACATGTCAGATGGCACTGAGCCATTCAGGATCTGCGGGGACATTCCTCTCCAGGAGGAGTGGAGCCTGCACTAACCCCTGTGTGGTTCTGGGCTTATCCCAGGAAGTCGTTTGTGAGGTCATTGTTGAGGCTCTGGGGAAACACTGGAGTTCATCCTAGTCAACGGGGCTTGAGATGAATCAGCCACTTGTGACTGCTTTGGGTTAATGTTTCTGATCTTAGGGTTTGGTTGAAGCATAAATATGATAAAAGGGGGCTGACTTGAGAACGACAACACCGGTGGGTGAACAGACAGAATGTCCATGGTTCTGGCTGCTCTGCTGTTTGGAAACTGTGGCCCCAGGGCCGAGAGGAAAACAAATGTCTTCCAAGGAAGGCTACGCTTACTGGAAGAGCGAATTGTGCTGTTTTCTTCCCTAGCTTTCCTTTCCATCAGAACCTCAGAGAATACTTGTGGAGTTGAAGATAAATCAAGACATAGATTAGGAAGTTCATTCCCCCAGGTCTACCCTGAAACAAATGAACCTAAAGCTCATGCTAGCTATTTTGACTGGTGTACAATCAAGATGCATTTTGGTGCCTCCATTGATAGAACATGTGCACCTGTTAATTATATGTATTCAAAGAATGTTAATGGTGTAGGAAAGTGTCTTGTTATGTGGCTGAGATAGTAGTCAGGTGTGGTGGCACACACCTTTAGTTCCAGCACTCAGGGGCAGGAGGCAGAGGCAGGCAGATCTCTGAGTTTGAGGCTAGCCTGATCTACAGAGTAAGTTTCAGGACAGCCAAGGCTACACAGAGAGACCCTGTCTCCCAAAACAAAAACAAACAAAAAAGAGATAGAAAGGGGGATAGTAGAATTCTATATGTCTAACTAATCGAAATTGTACATAAATGGAGCTGAAGGAAAAAGCCCCAGAAAGCTGACTATATTATTAGGAATCTGACTATATTATTAGAAAGCTGGATATATTATTAGTAGTGATTATGTCTGGGTAAGACATATATGGTGGGTGATTCTGATTTTTCTTCTATATTTTTCATATTCTCTTTTCATATTTACACTTTTCTAACTTTTATTAAATTTGCTCTTCTAAAATGTCATACATGCATATTTTGCACCCTGACGACTGACACCCCTCCACCCTCTTTTCCCTCCCTCCCATCCCTATCCCCTGTCCCCTTCCTTATGAGTTGATTTCCCACATTCAAGCCTTTTTGCTTTGCTTTGTGACTGAGTTCAACCAGGGCCGTTCATATGCCCATAGGTTTGGATTCACCATTGGAAGCTGAGGACACATTAGTAGGTACACAGCTCCATGATTGCTGTTGCCCAGCTCCTTGCAGGTCACTGCAGCTGCAGTGAGATCATGTTCGCGTTGGCTGTGTCATGGTCAGAAGCAAGCAAGTCACAGCCTCCTCCCTGTCTTCCCGCTCTTACTTTCATTCTATCCCCTCTCCCGATGCTACCTGGTCTTAACGGCTGATATGAATGTCCTCTTTAGGGCTGAGTCAATTTTCTTTTTTTACTTTTAAATTAGGAAAGTATTTTTTATTTTTATTTTTTAAATTTTATTTTATGTGTATGGGTGTTTTGACTTCATGTGTATCTTTGTGCCACATATGTGCCTGGTGCCCAAGGAGGCCAGAAGAGGGTGTCTGATCTCTTGGAACTGGAATTACAAGCACTCTGAACCACCCTGTAGATGTTGGGAATCAAACCTAAGTGCTCTAAAACATCAGCCAGCGCTCTTAACCACTGCGCCATCTCTCCAGCCCCAGGATGACTTCTTTTTCTTTTCTTTCTTTTTTTTTTCGAGACAGGGTTTCGCTGTAGCTTTGGACCCTGTCCTGGAACTAGCTTTTGTAGACCAGGCTGGCCTCAAACTCAGAGAGATCCGCCTGCCTCTGCCTCCCAAGTGCTGGGATTAAAGTCGTGCGCCACCACCGCCAGGCTATATGACTTATTTTTAGAAAGTAATTTTTATTTATTCATACATGTGGGTGGGGAGTGTGTGCATGTGAGTGTGGAGCCGGCAGAGCCCAGTCAGCTCTCTCTGGAGCTGGACTTCCATGGGAGCTGTGAGCCACCCAGTGTGGGTGCTGAGAATCAAACTCTGGGCCTCTGCAGGAACCACTAAGCAATCTCTCCCACCCAGGAAAGTACTTTTTAAAAAATAGATTCGTTCTGGAGCTTACTTCATAGATTGGATCAGTGCTGAAGATGTTAACTAGTAGGGGAGCTCAGGAGGGTGAGCAAGAAGGCTCTACTTTTCATCAGCTTTTCTGTAAATCTAAACTTACTTGAAGATACAAAATGTCGAACTAAACATGGTGATTTACACCTGCAATCCCAGCACTTGGAAGACTGGGGAAGGAAACTGTGGTGAGTTCAAGGTTGGCTCTGAGTACACAGTGAATTCTAGGTCAGCCTGGAACACAGAGCAAAATTTATGTAAAAAACAAACTAAATAGATAAAATAGTGTTATGGCCAGTGAGATGGCTCTGCAGGTAAAGAAGCCTGCTGCCAAGCCAATAGCCTGGTTTGATCCCCAGGACCCACACATACGGTAGTGAGAACTGTCCCCTGACTTCCATACGCACCCCCATAGCACGTGTGAGCCGTGACATGTGTGCAATCGCACAAAAATGTAACCACAGCATAAATAAGTAATGTAAAAGTAGCTTTCATATAGATATGGGAAGTAGGGCAGGAATGGTGCACACCTTTAATCCCAGCATTTAGGAGACAGAGGCAAGAGATTCTCAGAGTTGGAGGCCAGCCTAGTCTACAAAGCGAGTTCCAGGACAGCCAGGGCTACAGAGAGAAACTCTGTCTCGGAAACACACACACACACACACACACACACACACACACACACACACACGAAAATTGAAAGGGAAACAAGTTCAAATTTAATAACATTTAAACTTTGAGGTTAGCTCTTTATAAATGTAAACTAGGACTGAAGGGACGGCTCAGACTCAGCACTCTGGCTGCTCTTCTAGAGGAGCCAGGTTCAGTTTCCAGCACCCATGTTAGGCAACTCACAACTGCCTGTTACTTGAGCTCAAGACATCTGATGCCCTCTTCTGGCCTCCTTAGGCACCTGCACACATGTCACACACACACACAAAATACTTTTTAAAACTATAAAATATAAGTTTGGGGAAAAATATAGGTAGAAAATGAATTTGTCTCTTCCTCTGGCCACAATGGTCTATTGCTTTGTCAGTAAAGACTATAGCACAGATAACCTTTAGTTCAATGAAATCAGTTTTACAGGAGATGCAAAAAGGTTTTGTGTATATGTGGTCCTGCTTTGTAGTTTGGTTTGGTTCAGTTTTGTCTTTTGAATCAACAGATTTATCAGAAGCACTGGGCAGAGGGGACACCACGAAAATCGAAAAATCAAGAATAGGGACATGCGAAGCCCATCTCCTTTTTCTGTAGGTGGGGTTTTTCTGTGTAGCCCTGAATGTCCTAGAACTCACTCTGTAGACAAGGCTGGCCTCAAATCTAGAGATCCGTTTGCCTCTCAAGTGCTGATATTAACGGCATGGGTCACCACCACCGGGCTGCAAAGCCTGCCTTAGAGCAAGCCTTCCACCGTCACCCTATGTGGATACTGTTTGGTTCTGTTGAATCTTTGTGCCATTCACTTTGTCGTTGTTTAAAACGAGACATCACTGTTGATGTCTGTTCTGTCTCTCCCTTTGGAATGGAGTTGCACCAAGGTCATTTGGACAGGAAGGAGGGGTTGGTTTCGTTTCATTTCCTGTCTGAAGCTTCAGCATCAGGCTATCCCAGTCCAGCTTTGAGAATATCTAGAACCTTCGCCAACCATCATCAAAAATACAGAACAATCGCTGCCCCCTGGTTCTTGTTCTCCGCATATGTGGCTGGTCAGTGGGAGACACCCAGCCTGTACCCGTGGAAAGACTGTTCCAGAACTAGACTGTAACATTACACAGTAATGAAAATGTCTCAGGGCTCCAGGCTAGGGGCTGCCAATGGCTCGGCATGTGGAGTGAATCACGCGGTCCCCAGAGGGTTGTAATGAAATGTTTACTGAGCCCCAGCGAATGCTCAGCTCAGTGGTCTGCCAGGACTTGGCTTCCGATCATTTTGTTTCTTCATACAGAGAGGCACAGCTCAGTAAAAGAGAGCTTCCAGTATGCAAACCTTACATGCAGCTCTGGCAAGCAAGTCCCAGGAGCCCTTGGCCGACCAAGTGCCCCTAAGGAAATGTTTATCACGGTTGAGTTTGAACGGGAAACTTACAAAAAGGAGGTGACAGGTTGGTCTGAAAGCCATCTGCGGTGCCAGGCTTCTCGGGACTCATTTCTTCTCTCTTTGCCTTCTATTCCATCATTCCTGGGGGACAGAAACTAAACCCTCAAGTATCTCCTGTTTGATTCCACCCTCACAAATTACACTAACTTGGTTTTAGAACCCGATGGAGAGGTTTCCCCCTCCACTTCATAAAACCCAAAGCTACCATTTGGCTCTCAGAATTCTGTGTTTGAATTGAATGCTGCCCAGCTTGCTAGGTTCCCAGCTCCAGGGGACTTGGGATGTCGGTGGGTCTAGCCTGGACATCCTCACTGCAGCCTGAGGACCTGTCCTCGTTTCCACAGCTTCCTGCAATTTGAGCTGCCTGGTAAAGCAGACTGAGAAGCGACTACGGAAAGCCATCCGCATGCTCAAGAAGGCTGCCCATAGGGAACAGTTTCACTTGCAGCTCTCGGGCATGGACCTCAGTATGGCTAAAAAGTCCCTCCGAGCATCTGAACAGCGGGAGGAGACCTGTGGAGTGGGTCAGAGTCAAGAGGAAAACCAGTGTGGTGAGTAGCCCAAGGTGATGAGTGACAGGCCTGTCGGGAGTGCTAGGCCTGTGAGCAAGGGAGCCAGTGAGAGACCTGGGCCAGTCTTCCTTCTCCAGGGCTGCTTTTTCTTATCTGCTAGCTGCTGTGTTTTCACCAGCCCTGGAGTTCCCCAGGAACTGAGGTGGGACTTACCTGTCTTTCCCTCATACTTGGCATGTTTGCTGGCCTGTGGTAGGCGGGGTTTGTGGAACTAAAGGACAGCAAAGCAAGTCCAGGCTTGGCAATGCTGCCTGGCTAGTGTGAGCCTCTAGACCACTCTCTTGTCACTGTCTCTGTAGTTACTACTCTTTGGATTGGCCCCTGGCGATAAGGAGTGAACTCATTTCTGTCCACAGTTTTATGCAAAGGCAAAGCTAGAGGTCATGCAGGTGCCTTGCAGACACCCAGGCTTTGGGCTGGGGCTCAAAGCAGTCTCAGTTCCATGCATGGTGTGTTGTCGGTCTGTGTTTGTGTGTTTCAGAACAAATGCCAAGTTTCTAAATCCATCAAGAGACTCCAGGGTGGTCAGATGTGAGTTGTTTTTTTTTTCTCTGTACAGTTATGAGAGAGACTGCCTGAGAAGTCTCGCAGAGGGAAGTTGGGGGCTCCCTTTATAAGTATGATTGACTTGGTTCTTATCTGCTAGGAACACAACCTTGCCCCAGCTCCTTTAATTGAGTGATAGTCTTACCGGGCAGGGACCAGCATCTCCTACAGGCAACAGATTGAAAGCTGAGGTCTACGTTCTCTTGCTGAAAGTCTCATTGGTGGGAAATACCTCGGGCCCGTAAACAGTTACCATGCAAGCACAGGACCTGAATTTGATCCCCGGAACTCGCGTAAAAAGCCAGGCTTGATGCTTTCTTCTTGTAATTCCAGTGCTAGAGAGGCAGAGAAGACAATCACTGGAGCTTGCTGGCTGGGCAGCCTGGCCTAACCGGGGAGCCCCAGGTCCTACTGAGAGACCCTGTCTCGAAGGAAAGTCTGGATATTATCTGAGGAACAACACTCTAGGTTGTCTTCTGACCGCCAACATGTGTGCACATGCATGTGCAAGCACACATGCACATATACACTCCACACATACCCTGTGCATGCTCCCAAATGATAATAGTTTTATTTTTTTTAAGATTGAATTTGTAGTATAATTCCAAAGCTCGTTTTCACTCCCTGTGTAAGGTGAAGTTCAGTAGGGAGATCTGCCCAGAAGCAGACGTCTGTTCTGAAGGGTCAGGAGATGCTTGGGCCCGAGGAATGGTGTAAAGGGTAGGATGCTGGTGTTTCTGCGTGCGTATGGCTGAATAGCTTCATTCTGGAGAGCTCTCAGCCAGAGCCACAGCTCCAATCTGCTGCTTCGCCAAAGCTTAGAGAACACTGAATATAACTGTCCCCAAGAGGCCAGTTCCCAGATCATCTTGACTCTGATTCCAGCTGATTTTCTTAAAAAGAAAAGAGGGTAATAAACCCAGCTGGCTGGTTTCTCACTTGGACTCTTCAGAGTTCCAGTCTCCATACCAAATTAGTGACAAGAGCTGGCTGTTGTGGCCCTGCTTTCCAGGGTGAGAGGAATGAATTCTTGGGCAAGCAGCCAGGCAGGTCCTCTTTCTGGTCTCTGGGAGCTGAGTAGCATCCCCTTCCTTTCTAGGCCTGTTGGGGTAAGTAAGGACTGTGGCTTCATCAGGAAGACTGTGGACAGTCGAGAATTCAGGAAGACTAGAGTCAAGGCCTGTGAGTCTCAGGGATCTTGTTTGCAGTATTATGACTGGGTGTGCTTTAGGGGAGCAAAGACCCAGGAAAAGGAACAGGCCTTACTAACTCAGGCCACAAGCCTATGGGGGTCACCAAATAGAGTTAAGTTGTTATGGTATACGAATGTGTCCCTGGCACGCCTATCAGCTAAATTTGGTTGCCTGCCTGCCTGCCTGCCTGCCTGCCTGCCTGCCTTCCTGCCTTCCTTCCTTCCTTCC
>LOJH01000562.1:19663-40784 GCA_001685095.1 Ellobius talpinus | reverse complement strand
TCCTTCCTTCCTTCCTTCCTTCCTTCCTTCCTTCCTTCCTTCCTTCCTTTTTTCGGTTTTTTGAGACAGGGCTTCTCTGTGTATCCCTGATTGTCCTGGAACTCGCTCTGTAGACCAGGCTGGCCTTGAACTCAGAGATCCATCTGCCTCTATCTCCTCCTGAGTGCTGGGATTAAAGGTATGAACCACTACCACCTAGCATGGGTTTGTTTCTTAAAGAGGAAGTTTGTTTCCTCAAAAGCTTCCTCTAACACTGAAAATGAATACTGTACCCAACATGGGACCCAGTCAGGCAACAATGTTGAAGACTTTCCTGTGGCAGAAACACAGCACAGAAGTGGTCAGAAAGGGAGGATGCAGGTACAGAGAAGGGTCAGGTATAATAATTAGAAAGGATTTGGGAGACTGGGAGACAGCTCAGCAGGTGAAGGCACTTGTAGCGAAGACCAAAGACCTGCGCCTGATCTCTGGGATCCACGTGGTAGAAGGAGAGAACTAAAAGTTGCCAGGCTTATTGGTATTTCTGAACTCTTGTTGGCACATGTAATGGAGACAAGCCTAGGAATGTCCTTGGTTCTTTTTAGAAAGTATTTTCAGCTTCTGTTTATTATTGTTCTTGTTACTATAATGAAGCACTGGAGGTTGGATATCTTTACAAAGAAAAGGGTTGATTTTGGCTTATGATTCTGCATGTCAGATGTGAAAGGGCCACATCTGATGATGGCTTCTTCCAGCCGTAGTTTCAGGAGCCCAGGCCTCAGATGGCAGGAGATCGGGCACACATGTAGCTCTTGATTTTTCTTTTTTTTCCTGTTTTGTTTTGTTTGTGTCTTATGTAGTCCTGGCTCCTTGAACTTATGAATGTAACTGATCCTCCAGCCTCAGCCTCCTGTAGTTGACATTATTCTCCCCATTCTTGTTAAGCTAGCAGTGCTCAATTATATGGGCCCCATTCTCATGAGTTTATATAATTCTAATCATTTCTCCCCAAAGCCCACCTCTAAAGATCTTATCTTAGCTTTTTTTACCTTAATACTTAATTAATATTACATTTCAACACATGTGTCCTTTAAACCATACCCAGACCATAGCAGAGCCCCAGGAAGGTGTCTCGAATGGCCTGACAGGGGAATGGAAGCCACTATGCTTGTGTACCTCAGATGGTACAGCAATAAACATCAGGGGCATTCTTCCAACATCTCCCCAGCCCTGCTTCCCAGCACTGCTCAAATTGCCTATATGTTCTTATGCATTCATAAAACTGAACCGTTCTTTTATTCATTGATAGCTATTTATTAAGCTCCTACTGTGTACTGGGTACCACTGTGGATGCTGAGACTCCTCTGAAGGAGACAGACTAGCCTCAGCCCTTGAAGCTTAGAATTTTTGGAGAAGAAGCAAGTGGGCTACCCCCTAAGCAAGGACACAGATTATGGTCAAACAATGGCAAGGATATGGAGAACGGATCACTTGGGAAGGGAAGCAGAAAGACCCCAGGCATGGTGAGGAGCAGGGAGGGACTGTGTTCCCCAGCATGCAGATGTGGTCAGGGAAGGCCCCAGTGCAAAGCACAATGGTGCAGACACACAAAGGAAAGAGAAAGAAAACTTGGGGATGCTTAGAAGAAAAGCATTCCAGGCAAAAGAATAAGCAGTAAAACAAAAACCCCTACAGGTATTAGAAGGAAGCACAGGATGGTGAGGGCTGGGAGCTGAGGGAATGACCTCAGGGCAATAGAAGAGGCCCAGTTCATCCTAGGACAGGAGTCAGTGGGTTTTCCTACCCATAGTTCCCAGGCACAGCCCAGGAGCTCACACACTCTCCAGTCCCAGTCCGTATCTAAGAGAGCAGTATCTGTTAGCCTGGTCCATGGGTCGATGTTGACATGATTCCTAATTTTCCTTTTACAAACAGAGCTACTGTGGATAGCCAACTTTCTTTGTGTAAACACCAATATTCTCAAAGCCTAGAGTTTCGGAAGTGTAACTACACATGTCAACATTGGCAGATACTGCCAGGTCACCCTCCCAAATCCCCCTCAAGGCACACTGCTTCTAGCACTACATGAGAATGTTCAGTGCCCACATCCTCACTTTCAATGGACTATTTATCATTAGTCCTTTTAATGTTTGCAAACACAATAAGCAAAAATAATAATAAAATTACTAACTTTTTTGATCCGTAAGAACACACAAATACATTGTTTTAAATTAATTGTATCTCTTCTTCTAAGAACATTTATAGGTTTTGTCTAGTTACATTAAATTGTCTTCCCCATATCATTTAAAAAATTAGTCAGGCATGTTGGTGCACAGCTTTAATCCCAGTACTCAGGAGGCAGCGGCAGGCTGTTCCCTGTGAGTTGAGGCCAACCTGGTTTACATAGCTAGTTCTAGAATAGCCAGGGCTACATAGTAAGACCCTACCTCAAAATAAAACAATAAATAAAAAATAAAATAGAGCTTAGGGCTGAAAAGATGGTCCCATGGATATCTTAGGGTTTCTATTGCTGTGAAGAGACTCCATGAGCTTGGCAACTCTTATAAAGGAAAACATTTAATTGAGGTGGCAGCGTACAGTTCAGAGGTTTAGTTCATTATCTTCATGGCAGCATGCAGGCAGACATGGTGCTGGAGAAGGAGTTGAGAATTCTATATCTTGATCCACAAGCAACAGGAAGTGAAGTAGGTCTTACACTGGGTGTAGCTAGAGCATATGAGACCTGAAAGCCCTCCTCCACGGTGACACACTTCCTCCAACAAGGCCACACTTTCTAATGGTTCCATGTCCAATGGCCAAGCTTTAAACACATGAGTTTTTGGGGGCTACTCCTTCAAAACACCACATTCCACTCCTGGGCCCCCACAGGCTTGTAGCCATAGCATAATGCAAAATACATTAAGTTCAACTTTAAAAGTCCCCATGGTCTATCAGAGTCTTAACAATGTTTAAAAGACCAAAGTTCAAAGTCTTTTCTGAGATTCATGCAATCTCTTAATCGTAATTCCCTACAAAATCAAAATAAAAAAACAGATCACATGCTTCCAACATATAATGGCACAGGATGTATATTACTGTTCCAAAATGGAGGAAAGGGAAGATACTGAGGAAATACTGGACCAAAGCAAGACAGAAACAAGTTGGGCAAACTCCAAACTCTGCATCTCCACGTCCATGTCTTCAGATCTCCAGCCCCTTTAGCTTTGTTGACCGCAACACCTTTCTTTCTCTTGGGCTGGTTCCACTCCCTGTTAGCAACTTTCCTTGACAGGTATCCCACAGCTCTGGCATCTAACATCTTGGTGTCTTCAGGGCAATCCAGGCTTCAGCTTCATACAATGACCACTCTGGGCCTCTATTCAGGGATGCCCCCGACACATGCCTGGTCTCAGCAGCTTTCTTTAGCCACAGAGGAAAGTTCCATAACACCTTTCTTCTAGCCTTGACTTGAAAGCCAGAACCATATGGCTGAAGCTGCCAAGTTCTGTTGCTTGCTGGGGACCAAACATGGCCCCTTTGTTCAATTACATCTTCACCAACTTTCTGTTTTCAATGGTTTCCTTCACTGCCTATGCTTGGCTGTCTTGAAACTGGGTCTGTAGACCAGGCTGGCCTCAAACTTAGGGATTTACCAGTCTCTGCCTTCTAAGTACTGGGATTAAAAGCATGTCCCAAGATGCCTGGAGCTAAGCTACTCTTTAATTCCTTTTCACAAGTTGGAAGCTTAGCTGGGTGGGGTCTTGCCCTGAGATCACCACTCCCTTTATTCCATTCCTTAATCTGTTTATCTCTTTGAACACATTACTTAGTTTCATTCCAGTTTCTGGTATCCTTTTTCTCTTCAAATTGTACATTTTGTATTTTTACTTTCTCAGCTTTCTCCTTTTCATTATGGATCTATATAAGAGTGACCATCTAATAACCTTATTATAGAGTCAATAATAGATTATTTTGAAATTCCCTCTGCCAGTGGGATTAACCCAAAACTCTTCATTTTAGTTACAGGCAGACTTTTGGGGCAAGATCAAAAAGTGATCACATTCTTCACTAAAATATCACAAGAATGATCTCTAGGCAACATATCAAAATTCTTCTCTGAAACCTCGTAAGCCAGTCCCCGACAGTTCAAATCACCCTCTGCACTGCTGTCTTACATTTTCTTACCTAACATGACCCATTAAGCAGAGCTTAAATCATTCTACCGCTTTCTTAACCCAAAGTACCAAAGTCCACATTCCTCCAAACAAAAACACGGTCAGGTTTATCACAGCAATACCCCAGTCCCTGGTACCAACCTACGTTTTAGTTAGGGTTTCAATTGTTGTGAGGAGACATCATGGCCTTGGCAACTCTTATAGAGGAAAACATTTAATTGGGGCTGGCTTACAGTTTCAGAGGTTTGGTCCATTATCTTCATGGCAGCACGCAGACAGACGTGGTGCTGGAGAAGGAGCCCAGAGTTCTACATCTTGGTCTGCAGGCAGCAAGAAGCAAAGTGGGTCTTACACTGGGTGTAGCTTGAGCATATGAGACCTCAAAGCCCTCCTCCACGGTGACACACTTCCTCCAACAAGGTCACACCTTCTAATAGTGTTACTTCCTATGGCTATGCATTCAAACCCATGAGTTTGGTCTGAGCCATTCATATTCAGACCACCACAGTGGGTAGCAGTATTTGCCACTGGAAATGATGATCTGAGTTCCATCCCCAGGTTCCACATGGTGAAAGATTAGCACCAGCTCCCACAGGTTGTCCTCTGTTTTCCACACATGCTGTGGTATGCGCATGCACACACACAAAATAATTTAAAAATTTTTTAAATAAATTTTAAAGTCACAAGTTACAACAAAGAAAAGAATCACTTTTGGTCAAATAGAAAAACTTTCTTATTGTCATTTGTACATCATGCATTGTAATGAATTTGTGAATTTATGAATTTGGCATTGGGGACAGCCTGTTCTTCAAGTAACCTTTAGACCATCTGTGATCAATTTTAGCAAGATGTCAGAAAAGAAAAGCAATTCTGGGACTAGAGACATGACTTAGTAAAGTGTGCAAGAATGAGGATCTGTGTTTGCGTCCCCTGCACCCATATAAAAAGCTAGGTGTGTGGCGTGTGCACGTAATCTCTATTCTGGGGAAGGAGAATCAGGAGGGTCATTGGAGCTCACAATCAGCCAGTCTAGCTTAATTAGTAAGCTCCCAGTCTCAGTGGGAAATCCATTCCCAAAAAATAAGGTATAGAGAAATTGACAAAGATACATGCATACACCCATATGCTCCATATAATAACATACATATATACACATGAACACGTACACATAGAAATAAATACAAATAAATAAATAAGAAAGCAATTCTATTTTACAAACTACAGATTCCTGGGTTGAAGCTGTAGCTCATAATAGAGTCTTTTGCTGAGCATGTGTGAGGCCCTGGGATGGATCTTGAGGGGCTGGAGAAGTGGCTCAGCAGTTATGAGCACTGCCTGATCTTCCAGAGGACCTGGATTTGATTCCAACACTCACAGAGTGGCTCATGACTGTCTATAACCCCGGTCCCAGTGCATCTAAGGCCACCTGGTTGGTTCACAGACACACATGTGGTCAAAATACCCATATATAATAAATGAATGAATAATAAATAAATATTTAATATTTCAAAAAAGAAATGTGCTTGATAAACTAGACATGGTGGTACATGATTTTAACCCCAGAATTCAGGAGGCTGAGGCAGGAAGATTAAAAAGTTTGAGGCCAGTGAGTTCTATAGAGAGAGACTTTGTCTCAATAATAAGAACAGAATTTAGTAAACTGTTGACATTTATCAAATACTTATGATCTGTTCTGTATTATGTTAAGTGCTTTGTGTATATTTTTGCACTTAATCCCTCTAAATCCATGTTATGTCCTTTTATAGACGAGTAGAAGACATAGAAACCAAGTTTTCCCCTACTAATTTCAACCAGCAAGTGAATGTCAGAGGCAAGACTAAATCCAAGTCTGAATCAAGAGCCTATGTTTCTGACTCTCCAGTCTGAGTATCCTCCTGAACAGGGCCTGAGCCCTGGGTCATCCCTTTATACTGTACTCAGAAAGAAAGTTAAGTGTCCACACTGTGGTGGGTAGAAAGGAGCTCTGGATAAATAAGAAGCCGTCTTGTGAGTGGCACACAATCGTTCAAGTGCAAGGTCAGACAGAGACCTAAGCCAAGTCTGGAAGGAGGCACTGTTGATGGGGGGTGGGGTGGGGGAGCATTCAGACAGTGGCACAGCCTGGAGAATCACAAAAGAGAGGTTGTGCACAGAGCTAGGCCTGCACATCAGCCTTAGGAACCTGGAGGTCCAGGTAGGGTAATTAGGCTCAGGGGAGGCATGACCAATCACAGAAGACCTGAAATATACTGATAAGGAGCTTCATTTTCACCTTTCAACACCATGGTGTTGGTCTTAGGGTTTCTAGTGCTGTGATAAACACCATCACCAAAAGCAACCTGGGGAGGAAAGGGCTTATTTCTGCTTATGTGTCCCAGTCACATTGGGACATCATTGAAGAGAAGTCAGGGCAAGAACCCGGAGGCAGGAACTGAAGAGAGACCAGAGAAGAATATAGCGTACTGGCTTGCTCTTCATGGCTTGCTCTTCATGGCTTGCTCTGTTTGCTTTCTTGGTGTTTTTCTTTCTTTGGTTATTGAGCTAACCTTTAATGTCTGAGTCATCTCTCCTACCCTCAGTTTGCTTTTTCATATGCCCTTGGGTCACCTACACAAGGATGGCACCATCCATAGTGGGTTGGGCTCTTCCATATCAATCACTAATCAAGAAGATGCCAGACTCACCAGCCAATCCGATAGGGGCATTGTTCCACCTGATGTTCCCTCTTCCCAGATATGTCTAGGTTTGTATGAACTGAGATTTAATCAAGACGTGTCTGAGTGATATGTGTATTTGAGAAAAATCTTTCTGCCTGCATTGGAAGAAGTGGGACTATAGGCAGAAAGGCTGGCTGGGGAGTTTCAGTGTATCACACAAGAGGTGCTGATGCCACTAAGGTACTGATGGAGGGAGAACACAGCAGGTCAGAGGCATATTAGGAGGAGGGGCGTCATTTGTTAAGAGAATGAATCAGGATCCACCAAGAGAAAGTGCTGGGGGAAACTCAGCCATTTCCAATGCAGCTCTGATCCTGCCCACTCGCTCATCATGTGTCCCTTACCCCTCCCAGCCCTGCTCCAATGCAGTGGGTGCTGAGCAAAAGCCAGCAGGTTGGTCGAATGGCTGAATGAATGTGGTCACTGGACAAGACGAGATTTGTAGAAGCAGAAAAAAAAAGCTCTTGAGGAAGCTTGAAACTCAGATGCTGAGGAAACTCAATGCTTAATATGGAGTCAAAGGGAGTGAAGCACAGAGGGATCCATTAGAGACAGAGATGGCCTAGCTGGTACAAATATTTGCTGCTCTTCCAGGAGACAGGAGTTCAGTTCCTGTCACTCACATTGGGCAGCTCACAATTGCCTGTAATTCCAGCTCCAGGTTATCACAGCCCTCTTCAGGCCTCTGAATGCACTTGCACATATGTGTGCCCACACACAACACACACAGAGAGGCACACACAGATAGATAATAAATTAAAAGGATAAAGATGAATTTAGGGGTATAGTGAAAAGGAGAACTAGGGGGAAATTTCTTGTAATCTTATAAGAGATGATGATGAGCTAAGGGATATGCGTGCCTGTGGAGATGAGGACCAGGGATGGGTGAGAGGCAGTGGAGGAGGATGCAGCTGAGTGATGGGGTCGAGAATGAGGGACAGCTGTGGTCTGGAGCATTAATAGCAGTGGGGAGAGATGCCACTTACTAAAAGAGCAAAGCCAGAGCCTCGGAGAGGAAACCGTGTCCCGGACCAGCTGAGTTTCCAGGCAGAGGCCTCGGAGAGGAAACGGTGCCCCTGACCAGGACCAGTTGAGTTTCCAGGCAGAGGTGTTGCATTGTTTATTCCTCCTGCTGCTGTGACAAAACACTTGACAAAAGCAGGTTTTCAAGGAAGAGCTTATTGTGGCTCACAGTTTGGGGCTGCATCATCGTGGCGGCAGGGCCATAAGGCAGCAGGTCACACCATATCTACAGCTGGGAGCAGGAAGAGATAAACACCGATACTCAGCTCACTTTCTTCTGTTTATTCTGGGACCCCAGTGCAGAGGATGGTGCCACCCACAGTTAAAATAGGCCTTCCCTTTTGGTTAAACACCTCAACAGATATATTGAAAGGTGCATCTCTAGGTGATGCCACCCTCTATCAAACTGAGAGTTGAGACTAACTGGGACAGGTGTCCACAGACATCTGTGCATGCAGGAAGATTTCCATCTCCCTGTCGAACCCTCCTGCCATGCCCTACACACGTGCCCCAGCTCCTCTCCTGTTGTGTCTGAGGCCCGCTCTTCCAGGCCAGCACTGAGCCTACACCCTCCGTTCTTTACCCATGTGGTTCTGATGTTGTGTGCCACTGCCTCCCCTGAATCCTCTTTCTCCGAGATCATTGCTGACCTCATATAACGTCCTCTCAGGAAACATCCCACCCTCCACTGACTTCTTGTTTCACCTTCCCTCTTTGTCCCAAGGAACAGAACTTTTTGAAAGGACTGTACCATCTTCCTTGCCTTCCATCTTCCCCTCAGTCTGACTTTTTCCCCCAACCTCACCAGTGGGGAAGCTTTCCCAGGATTCCTAGTGACCGCCTTGTCGTTACCTCTCACTGCGCATTGCGGGCTTGCTCTGAGCTACTGCAGACGGCCCCTCCCGCTGCAAACAGGCTATTTAAGTGGGCTGCAGACTTCTGATTCCTTTACCTGGATAGCAGCTCCCTTTCCGTTTTCAGTACTGGTTCTTCCCCAGCTTCCTAGAACCTAGCGTCAGGGGTCCAGGGCTCAGTCCTGTCTCCTTCCTCTATCTTCATGCTTTCTTAGTTGACCTCTGTTTTAAATACCACTGGAGAGATGGGCAGATGGCTCAGTAGGTAAGAGGACTTACTGAGTCCAAATCCCTAGCACACTGTAGAAACTGGGCTTGGCTACATATGGCGTCAGCCCAGTGTTGGAAAACAGAGCCGAGCAGAGCCCAGGAGCTCATTGGCTAGCCAGGCTGGCTGAAACAGTGAGCTTAAGGTTCAGCAAGAGACCCTGCTTCAAAAAACAAGGTGATAGTGCTAAGGAAGACAGCTGATCCCTCTCTGACCTCTGCATGTATGGACACAGGTGTCCCTCTTGGACCCCCACGTGTATGGACACAGGTGTTTACCTTTACAGAATGAGCAAATCGTGCTCACAATAAATAAATAGATAAATAATGCCACCATGCGGTGGCAACCCCCTAACTGCCCTATTCAGCTATAGGTCTGTCTGTCTGTCTCTCTCATTCTCCCCACTCTTCTCTTTCTATGGTTTAAATGTGTAACTTTCTGTCTCTTTAATATACATCTGAATTTATGACTATTTTCTGGTACTACTAGCTAATATAAACAATAAATGGCAAAAGATAGAACAAGGCAGAGATTAAATACACATAATTTGAACTGGCTTTCCTCTTTAGGTAGACTCTTTCCAACTTGGTGAGGTTCACCGTTGGTTACACTGGTGTAAATCCATTTCTAAAGCAGACTTTTGTTGCTAATGCTTTGCGTGAACTCCTGTCAGATCTGATTGGTTCATGACTGTTTGTCTCGTGATAATGACTTGACCAAGAGCTAGCGGTAGCGGTAGAAGACATGTCCACCCTGGCAGGTTCCTGTCTTGTCTGAGTGCTTGTGCCATTCGCCAACCTTCAGTGTAGATGGCCTCGGAGGAGGCACCCACAGCTGCTTCCCATGATTTTATGGCAGTTAATCACTTGGTTTGAAACTAGGTATTATAATCAATTAAATCGATTTGACCAGGCACAGTCAAACCGTCATTACCCAGAGTGCATGGCAAGAAGTGAATTTATCAGTCCGTCTCCATAAGCAGAGTTGTGGGATGCCCACAGTGCTCTTTGCTGAGATATGAACTGTCATCCCCGCNCGCCAGTGGCTCGTGACTCTTGGACAGGTGGATTGACTGAGGGCCGGCCTTACACTATATATATAATCAGTGGAGGCTTGTTTCTTATTTAATACGGAGAAATGAATACAGAGAGATCCGAGAATGTTTTCCTTACACTTCTGAGTCATCTAGTAAACCCTCAAAGTGCATTGTGTCCCCCGGAGAGCACAGAGAGCTAGCTGGTGTCCTGAGGATCAACACTGGATGGATACCAGACTCCCTGTTTCCTCCTCTTCCCCAACCACACCTGCCTTTCCTCCTCAGGAAACAGCCCTGCTCTTCATACAGTGGCTCCTGTCCAAAGCTCGAGCTTTCCTGGCACCTTCCCTGCCACACCCCTCACTCCTCCACTGGTAAATCCTGTCAGCCCTGCCTGCAGGTAGGCTCCTGAGCCCAGTTAGTGTCCCTTCCTCCACTGTCACTGCTGGCTGGGTTCCAAACCACCCTCCTTTCCCCTGTCTGTCCTCACAGGCTCTGAGTGTTCTCCTTCCCCTTCCTTGCCCCCAATCTGTTCTCATACATCAGCCAAAAGACGGCTTAGAGACAGAACTTCTGTCACATCGTCTGCGCATTCAGGGCCTCTGCACACTGTAAGCCTTCTTTCCTTACCATGGCCTTGGAGATCATACACAACCTGCTTTGCTTGTTTTCTGTTGTTTGGTTGTTTTTGGTTTTATCTATGTTTTTTTGTTTTTGATTGTTTGCCTGCTTTTCAGTGTTTTACTCTGTAACCCAGGCTGGCCTTGAGCTCACAGTGCTCTTCCTGACTCAGCCTTCCAGGTGTTAGGTTATAGGTGCGTGCTCTTTATTTATCCGAGACAGGGTCTCACTGAGCACAGGCTGTCTTCAAACCTGTAATTCTCCCGTTTCAGCCCCTTAAAATACACCTCCACTCACCCCGCCCCTTCCCCCATTCCTGTGACCCAGGTCTTCTGTACTGGACACTCTCATGGCGGGACTGTCTTTCCCAGCCACCTTACTGAAACACACACACAGACACTGGGTCTCAGGACACTGTTTACTTTGCATTACGATGCCACTGCTTGCCACTTCACTGTGTGTTCCTTTGCCTATTTATTGTCCTTACTCTCCATGAGAACAAGGGCGCTATTAGGATAGGGCCATATCTATCCCCTTCTCTGCTGCATCTCCAGCTCTTAGAGTAACACTAGATACATAGTTCTTCTTGGTATCATTGTTAAATGAAGACGCTAATGTTTCTTCATGAGCATCACCAAAGGACAGGGCCAGCAAGATGACTTAGTGGGTAAAGGTGCCTGCCACCAAGCTTGGTGACTTGAGTTCAGTCCCTAGAAACCACAAATGAGAACTGACTAGTAGTCTTCTGGCCTGTACCCCTCTTCATGGAAACACACACAAAATAAGTAAATTGTAAAAGAAATTTAAGAAGAAAGAATGAAATTCCAAGGACAAGCGATAATATGCAGAGAGGGCCCAGCACAGCTTTCCAGTGGGTGGGGGGATTTAAATTGAGGACCAAAAAGTCACTTTAAAGGAAGTGAATTTTTGGCCCCACTTAACTAGGCATGAAGAGAACATAACACATGCTTGGGTTCCCCGCAAGGGAGGTACCCAGCTGGGCTCATTTCTAGACCTAAACCATGGGGATGTTTGCAGACAGCAACCCTGAATGCACCCCAATATCCTGTAAAGACAATGAAAAGGCTGTTCTTCAGTCTAAGGAGTTGCTTGTCCTGATATCCTGGGGTATTCTTTTAAAGGAGGCTCTAGCCAGGATCCTGTGGCCACTGCCCTGCCTTGGGAGCCTTGAGACTTGCCTGGGAGCTGGGACAAAGCAGCCACCCCGGGATGCCTTGGGAATCTTCATGGGCTGCTTGTGGCTCTCCATCAGAAGTCAAGATTCAATCCTTAAGACAACGGTGAGGCGCTGGAGAGTGGCCTCTTTTATTAGATTCACACTCTTAGCTGCAGAGAGACCATAGTGTTTGCCCATAGCCTGAAATACTCAAAGCCCTCGGAGCTGAAAAGAGGGCAAGCCTTTATGCCTCTTTGTCACCATTAATCCTGGTCCCTGCTGCTTTCTACCCTTTTGCATCAGAAAGGCTTTCTTGTATTTTTTCCCCTTTTTTAAGAGGAGGAGAAACAGCTGTGCGGGATTTGAGAATAGGATTTTAATGGTCACTGACAACACACAAAAGCTTTACTGTGTCGGTGAAGTGTTCCGGGGGCAATTGTCTCCTTTGTCCGAGGAGCACAAGCAGGCCACTCAACGGGAAGAGAGAAGCAACTGGGCCATGTGATTGAGGTCCCATCCAGTGCACACGCACAGTGCTGTTCCCAGGCGTCCATCCTGATAGCTGGGGTTCCGCTGTGTGTTCCTTGTGGAGGAAGCCAGAGTATCTGGAAAGTGTGTGGCATGGGTTCTGTCCCTAGGTCTTTCTGTATGAAAACTGTGACTGACAAGATGGGGTTGTTTGCAGGCCTTTCACCATGGGGAGAAAGAAACGGGGTCTTCTTGGCCACGGGGCAGCCTTTTGATCAGTTAAGAAATCCCAACTGATGTGGGAGGAAGTGAGGCCTCTTCAAGTGGAACCTTGACAAGGGTTGGGGGTTGGGTAAGTAGCTTCAAGGTAGAGCCATACGCAGACAGTCCTGTGTCCATCCTGGTACCCTGTGCAGCGAGACACGGGTCTAGGCTGAACATGGGCACTGTGTTTTCCTCCAGAGGAGCCACTGGTGCCAATCATGTTGATCTGCCTCCAAGTAAGGATTGACTTTGCTGCTAGGACCACAGTTATAACTTAGGTCTCTGCCACCGGCTCTTCCTCCAGTGGAAATGGTGCAGGTTGGAGGCACTCTGGTCAGGCTGGCATTGATTTGCTTTCCGCAAGCCTCCATCACAGTTTGGCTGGAGAAATCCATAAAAGAGTTTCTCTCTTATTTACCAGCCCACTATAGACACTAGGATGGAAGGGTGAGACCCAGCCTGACGCGTGAATGCCTTGTCTGTAACTCAGCCCAGCTTTTCAGGAGGCGTGGGCTAGAAGCAGTGTGGTGGTAGAAACCAGATGAGGCTGTGGTACAGAGGGTAAGTCCGAAATGTAGACTCTGCCACGGACATATGCACCCTGCTCAATATAATATTGAATGCCGAGGAAGCAAGGTGGGTTCACGTTTAAGAGTTCAGTTGTAACAAAATTACAAACTCTTTGGGGAGCTCATTGCTCTTTCAGAGGACTTAGGTTTGATTAATAGCACCCATATGATGGTAACAACCATTTGTAACTCCAGTTTCAGGGGACCTGACACCTTCTTGTGGCTCCTATAAGCACCAGGCACACACATGGTGCGCAAATGTACTATGTAGGCCTTGAACTGGCTGTGCAGACCAGGCTGGCCTTGAACTCACAGAGATCCGTCTGTCTCTGCTTCCCGAGAGTTGGGGTCCCTAGCGCTGAATGTTTTGATGATAGATCATTTACCTCGTTTAACACTAAGATTCCCCTACTCAAGCTGCCCTTCGAACATAGGGTAAGCACTCCCTCAGACAGCTGAGGTATGCAATAGTCAATGTTGTCTGTGCCTCTCTCTTCTACTTCCTGGAAGATTTAAGTTCTAAAAACAACATGTTCTCGTCGGCCCCTTAGCTGCTTAACAAAGGCCTGAGCTTCTGTCTCCTCTTGTGTGAAGTCACCTTTTCCTCTCCTCAGTCAGAGTTCAGGGTGCTAACCATTAAACCAGGAAGACCCCCCTCTTTTTGATTCAAAGCTCTAAACCTCACCAAAGATGTATTCCACACAGAAGCTGTGAGTCTTTGGACCAAGTTTTGTAGGCCTCTCTTCCTAGGCTCTCTTTCTGCAAACCGGAGCTAGTGATGCCACCTGCTCTCCTGCGTTATGCTAAGGGATACATGGCATATTACAGGTGAAGCACTTGCCATGGTGTCATGTACACAGTAGGTACTTAATGTCAGCTACATAGAAAGGCTATTTAGGGGTGACTACAAGGGTGATGTTTGACTGCTGAAATAGGAAGCCAAATTGGGTATATTTACTTCATTTTCATGCCGTAGAACAGGGCATAAATCCTTATTTAACTAGCACCATCAGAATCTCAAATTAACTAGCCATCAGAAGCACAGTTGTGAATTTTCTTATTGCTTATTCTTTCTGGAACATTTACAAGGATTTATGCATTGGAATGCATTTTATTGTGCATCTGAAGTATGCTGTTTTATAAGACCCTCAAGACCTTACCCATGCAGTGGCTGAAGGAAAACACAGCTTCTGATGGGATTGCTCCTTCCAGTGACTACCCTCACCCCACCCCACCCCTGCCCCAAAGAATAAAATCCCAATGTCTGGAATTCAGAAACTCCTTTGACCTATTCCCAGCTCCCTTTCCTTTTCTTCCAATATGGCCATGCAAGAACCTCTGGGACAGCCCGTTTCTGCTGGGGAGATCCTAGCCATCCTTCAAGACCTGACTCAAATATGACTTCCTTTAGGAAGCCTTTCAGGATGCTGCCAGGTGGAATTCGGAACACCTCCCTCAGGGCTGGACCTGTATGTAGCTCAGCAGTAGAGTGTTTGACTAGCATGTGTAAGGCTTTAGGACAAATCCCTAAATTTTTTAGGTGAAATACACACACACACACACACACACACACACACACACAGAGACAGAGACAGAGAGAGACAGAGAGAGAATGAATAATTTTCACCTTTATTCTCATTTGAGAACCCTGTAAACTAGGGCAATCCTGAAGTTAAACTAACAAGCAAAAAACAATCAACACAATATTTCAATATTTCATCATCAAGTGCTATGGCCCCAGGCAGCCAGCTGGACTAGGGAAGTACCGACCTTATTAGACAGGGTGATAGGAGTGTGAACCCAGAGACAGAGCACACTCTATCTTTAAGGAGTTTACACGGGGAGTGGGGTCCATCTTCACCCAAACACCCTCATCTCTAGCACTCACCTCAGCTTCCTCAGCCTCTGTCCCACACTGACCAGGCTGTTCCCCTTCGGTTAGTCAGGAGCAGGGCTGGGACGTATTATGATGGATTACAAGAAAGCTGCATTTTATGTCCAAATGGAATCTTCCAAAATGAGGAAGGACAAGTCACTTGTGAACCATACCCAAGACCAGGAAATCTTGGGGCCCTAAAAATCCCAGAAGCCTGGAATGTGTCTGAATGTGGCGGTAAGGAGTCTGTCTGTCCCTTCCTACTCCTCCAACCCCAGTGCCATTGTTTAGACCAAGGCTGGGAGGCACCCCGAAGACTCTGGATGATGCACACTAGACCTTGGTCTTCCCACAAGCAGAGACCATGTTCATTATTACTCCTCTAGTGCTTGGGTTGGCACCTGACACCCTAACTGATGCCCATAGGAGCAAATGAATGAAGATGGGGACACAGCTCCATTGGTAGGGTTTGAGTTCCAGTCCTGCGTTGGCAGGGCATGGTAGTGGACACTGGTAATCCCAGTACTTGGGAGGTGGAGGCAGGAAGATTAAGAGTTCAAGGTTTTCTTTGACTACTTGCTAAATTTGAGGTCAGCCTGGGCTACATGAGACCCTGTCTCAAAAATAAAGACAACAATATGGGGAAGACATTGGCAGAACGATATAAATGCTATGCTTACATGCTTTCTTCACTCTGTAAATATGCGCACTGCAGACCTCAGTCATCGCTTGGGCTAAAGGGCCCTGGTTAAACGAAATGGGTCACAAAACAATACCAAAATACATAAATCTAGAAAAGGAACAAGTAGTCATGAGGGGGCATTAATAGGGCTGAGAGGGAGAGAAACGCGGGGGAGAGAATAATTGGAAGGAATACATTGGATACATCCTGATACAAAATTAGTAAAAAATTAATTGGAAAAATTCCCAAATAAATCAAATAAATAAATAAAAATAAATCAAATCCCAAAATAAACCAAAAATCCCACAAATACACAGAAGATGGATTTAGGTGAGGCTGCAGGAGACACAGACTCTCTAAAGCATCTTGTTAATGACAAGCTGCTTCCTAAAGAGCAAGAGCTTCTGGGGGTCCTTCATTAATGTCTGCCTCCTTTCCCGATCTGGAGAGGGAAAAAGGAACCACGCTTAAAGCCAGTGTCACTGGGTCCCTCTGTCCATGTGGGGTGAATTAGTTAGGTTTGGTCGACTGACTGAGGTTGGGCAGGACACACCTCCGTGCAAGGAGAAGCAACTGAGTATCCGGTGCAACGGGAGGCCCTTTAAGTCAGGCCCGGCAGTTTCTAAGTGAGGGTGGGCTTCTGTGCCACATAGCCAGATTGACTCCATAGTAGAGGGTGTTTAATCCTGCCTCACTCCATTCCCACCCCAATCCCACCCCATTACAAGCGATCCCTGGGTAGGGTGCCGGCCAAGGCTCCACACGTTAGGCCTTTCTCATACTAGAAGCAGATAGCATGACCTCTTGGTGCCCATCTTTGTGCTGGCTCTGTGGGCCTGTGTGCACTTGCCTGCCTCCTTCTGAGGATCCCAGTGAGGCTAGCTGGGTGCTTCTCACTGATGTGTGAACTGAAGTCAGCATGGGGTACTGGGCCTCACAAAGGCCTATCACCTCTGCAGAGGGGTGGGGAATGGCCTCCCTGAGGAGCCTCCCTCACCCAGGGCCATTACTCCTTACAGGTCTATGCCAACCAGGTGAATATTCAGTAGATGGATTTGCCCCTTGCCAACTCTGTGCCCTGGGCACCTTTCAGCCTGATGTGGGCCGCACATCGTGCCTCCCATGTGGAGGAGGTCTTCCTACTAAACATCTGGGAGCCACTTCCTTCCAGGATTGTGAAACCAGAGGTGAGTACTTGCTTGCCACTTTCTGGACTCCACTTCTCTCCTGAGTTCCCAAGGGTCCCGTGAAGATGTGACCCAGTCTGGGCCGCCCCAGCCACCTATGCTGCTGACACAGGTCTGATGACCAGGCAGCAAGGAGCAGGTTTTACAAGCAGACCTCCTAAACTCCACCTTCTAATCCTCTTCTAGCTCAGTGTCCCGGCCTAGCTGCTTGCTCAGCACCCCCTTTCAGGCCTACCAGCCCCCTCTAGATTCCCACTTCCCTGCCTCTCCCAAGGGAAACTCAAGTCACCTTTAGTCTGTGCCCTCATTGTTCCCACCCCGAAGATTTAAGAGGTGACCTCTGCTGCCTGGCCCATACATTCGAGTGCATTTTGACTGTTATGAATCCCGCTCACTCTGGCTGTTGAGGGAATCGAGTGTTAATTACTCCCAGCTTGCCAGGAAAGCAATATTTCAGTTAGGCATAATAATTTATTTCATACACCTTGAAGCGTTTGATTAAAAATGGTCTTTTTCACAGTTCAATGTTCGCCTGGGCATTTCTACAACACCACCACACACCGATGTATCCGTTGCCCACTGGGGACATACCAGCCTGAATTCGGAAAAAATAACTGTGTTTCCTGCCCTGGGAATACTACCACTGACTTTGATGGCTCTACCAACATAACACAGTGTAAAAGTAGGCTTTTCTCTAAGGAGTTTTGCAGGCTGCATTAGAGGGCAAGGGTCTGGATCAGATTTGGGCAGGGGGTGTGAGGAGGAGGCGGCTGGGGTTCCGGGTTCATTCGGGATCATGTGTATGATGTTGAACCAGTGCTATGTGAGAGAGGGATGCAGTCCTGGCTGTTAAAGTGGGAGCTAGGACCCAGAAGTACTCACTTTTTTATGTGTATGGGGCAGGGGATTGAACCAAGAGCTTAAAATAGTGCATCCTGTGTCCCTGAGCTACTCCAGCTACCTCTCTACACTGGACTTGCCCCTGGAGGATAATTTTAGTTCAGCCTAGCTCCACATGCATTGTCCGAGGGCCTTCCCTGTTCCCAGCATCCTGCTAAGTCAGCCTGGCCAAGCTGCCAGGAGCCAGGATGTAGGACTGCAGAAGGAGCAAGGGACTGGTCTCTGGAGGAAAGGTCTTTGGAGAGCATGGAAGGAGGATGAGGCAGATAGGAGAGAGCTCCATGTTCCAGACAGCACTCAGGAAAGTGAAAAGACTTCTGGGAGCAGACTTCCGAATCTGAGCACAGAAGAGCTGGCAGGCCAGGAAAAGGAGGCCTTGGATGTCATGCTAGAGTATGATCTGTAGTTTCAGCAGTGGGGAACTGGGCCATTTAAGGGCTTGCTAATGTGGGTATTTCCTGCATTGCCTGCTATGTGAAATTCTGTAGTGAAGGCCACCTAATAGTGACCGCCATCCAGACTAGTGAGGAAGCCCGCCGACCCCCCAGACTGGAGAAGCTCGGGGTTGAGAGGAGCATGGAATCAGGTGTCACTTCATGGTTAGAGGTTAACTGGCTTTCTATCCTGGGTTGGTTGGTTTGTGTTTTGTTTTCATTTCAGTAGAGGAGCTTGAGCCCCTAGGGCCTCGTGCATGCGAGGCAGCAATGTTACCACTGAGCTACAGCCCTAGCGCTGTCTATGGAGTTGTAGCTGTAGACACTGACTGCTATTGAACATATGCTTTGGCCGCAATCTCACTACTGTCCATGGGGCCTCATCTGTTGGTAGACGAGATTTTGGGAAGACTCATTGTGTTAGGGAATTCTTCCTTATACCAGGATGACTCTGTTCCTAGTCTTCCCGTTCCCTAGGCCTTGGCTCTCCATCAGGAGGCACAGTTTCCCAGGCAATGCTGAATTCCATGGCTCTCGCTTCCCCTTTTCCTCTCAGAAGAAAAGCCTAGTTATTAATATTATTTTTGTACTACTGCTAACTCCAAGTTACAGTCTCTAGTACAGGTTTACCCAACAGTATTAAATAGTAAGTTCCCCGAGGAACTCCTGACCAGGTCTGTATCTGAGCCTCAGATTTTTGGGCAACATGTGGGGGAGCCAATGCCTGGCAATAGCACTGAGGTCGTGAGCATGTACCCATGAGCTCTTTTCCTTTGATGCCAGCTATAAAAATATTGCATATCCAAGTGCATCCAACAGCTAATTGAAACTTCCTTCTCCATTGAAAAATAAGATGTGGCTTTCAACAGAAAGAAAAGTGAAAAAACATCTTCATCAAAAAGGTCTTGGTCAAATATTCTCTACTGAGCTGTGAGCTGTGTTCTGAGTTCAGTGTTAAGGTTCTCCTGACGCACAGAATTGTAAACAAAATAGCAAAGATTAAATCTGTCTACCTCGGTGTCTTCAGGACAGCAAGGTGGTCTGCTTAGGGAGTCAGGGCTGCTTGGCCCCCACAGAGGCCATGAGCACTAAAGGACAGGCATTCTCTAGGTGGCATCATTTCCTAGCTATAGGGAGTCTGCAGTTCTCCGCTACCCTTGGGATGTCTATAAAGCAATGACAGTGTTTTCCCCTCTTAACTCATGGCACTTCCTTTCTAGACAGGAAGTGTGGAGGGGAGCTGGGGGATTTCACAGGGTATATTGAGTCCCCAAACTACCCTGGGAACTACCCCGCCAACTCGGAGTGCACCTGGACCATCAACCCACCGCCTAAACGTCGTATCCTGATCGTGGTCCCCGAGATCTTCCTGCCCATAGAAGATGACTGCGGTGACTACCTGGTGATGCGAAAAACCTGTGCGTCTCTCCCTGGGCTTCCCTCCCCTCCCAAGGCAACCTGGGAAACCTGATGACTTGCTCACTCCCCCAGCTTTAAATGTGAGGATCAGGTCTAGTAGATTCTTTCCTTCATAGGAGAAGAGGGATGGGACATGAGTTTATAGCCAAGTGGGGCCGACTTGATGTTGTTCACTCTAGGTAGCCATGTCCAAGGCCAAAGACGTGGTCCAGCCAGGAAGGACGGCCCCTCCCATTATCCTGAGTCAGCCTCTGGTGTCTATAAAGGGATACTGCCATCAATGCAGCTTGATGACAGAGCTGAGAGTTTGCTCTATCCCAGGTTCCCCTCCTACTGGGTCTGTGACCTTGGGTGTATGTTCTAAGCTTCTCACTGAATTCTTGGGGAGGATCAGGTTGGAGAAATCCTGTTGCTGCCTGGTAGGTTAGGACTAAAAGAGTTCAAGCTGTACAGTGCATGGAAGGAGCCATGTGTTTTTTTTCCCCTTCCTTTCTTTTTTTAAAATTTACTGGTATATACTACTTTTATAAAATAATGAGTTTTGCTGGGCGGTGGTGGCGCACGCCTTTAATCCCAGCCCTTGGGAGACAGAGGCAGGTGGATCTCTATGAGTCTGAGGCCAGCCTGGTCTACAGAGTGAGTTCCAGGACAGGCTCCAGAGCTACACAGAGAAACTCTGTCTCAAAAAACAAAACAAAAAATGGGCTTCATCATGACATTTTATACATATATGTGATATGTTTTGATTATATTCTCCCAACATTATCCTCTTGTGTCTCCCTCCAAGTAACCCCTTCCCCTTCCCAGTGAATCTCTCTTCTATATTGGTCTTTGGGGAAGAAATTGTTTTTTTTTTTTTGACCTAGGAACATGGGCAAGATGTTATTTACAGAACACGGGCACCTTCCCAAGGACTACACAACTAAAGAAAATGTCTCTCTTCCATGCAACCATGAATTGTACAGATCAGGGAACAGAGGCCCTGGGGGGTGGTGCAGTCATGAGCTCTTGCCCTCTCCATGATGGAATATTTATAAGCTCAGTCTTACACATTCTGAGTTCAAGAGTGCCATGCCTATTATTAGTGGTTCAAATGCCTGAAGTCAGATGAGGGTTTGGATCCTGTCCTTACCACAAGCCCTCATTGTAACAGAGGTAGTAATTGGTCAGCCTCTATGGTTTTCAGAGGAATCAATGAGATCAAGTTCATAGACTGCTTAGTGTACTCCCAGACAGCTACAATAAGGGGGTGACGCTTGCTGGGAATCAGCACTGGTCTGGATCCTGGGGCCATCTTTCTTTTCCTATAGTGGACCGGATAGCCTGGGTTGTGGCTGTTTGTCTGCGGAGGGCAGGTGGGGCTTACTTAGCCTTTCCTTGGGGTAAAGTATAATCCTTAGTCAAATCTTCTCTATTTCCAGAGAGAGAGAGACAGAGAGACAGAGAGACAGAGAGAGAGAGAGAGAGAGAGA